>CAKAOI010031326.1:0-61785 GCA_916701655.1 Sebastiscus albofasciatus | reverse complement strand
ATAGTTGCAATGTCATCATCTACATGTTTTATCTGGTATTTAACTCGAGAAGAAACTGTTCTGAGCTGAAGATTTTATTCAGCATGTACCAAAATATTTTGGATGGACATAGAGCTCTGCTGTCTGGATGTACTAGTGAGAAGATACAATGGGACATTATGCTCATTTGAAAGAAGATTTATTTTTTGGTATTGACACATGATTCATGGCATTACAAATAGATTAGAATGCATTTTTATTTATTAAGCTACTGCAAGATGTTAAAAACAAAAAGGCAAACTATTGACAGACTATTTACGGTATCATTGTTTTTTATTTATTTTTTATTTTTTTCAATACCCCTTTTGTTTTCCCCTTTTTAAAGGGGCTCTATGTAAGAATCAGAAATTGCTTGTTAACAGTGACACCTGCAGCCGTTAAGTCAATAACAGTCAGCGTCCTGTTGCTTGCATCGGTCAAAACAGTGTGGCGACACACACAAGACTGAACGTGATTGACAGTTAAAACCACAATATTACTATACAGTATATTTCACATGCTTGGCAGTAATGTTATCTACCTGTCCAATAGGAATTTTGCCAGCTGGGGGTCCGTTTTGATATCCAAAACCAAACGAAGGTCGGTAGATATGACTTTGCTTTTTATGCTTCTGTGTTGGAGTTTGTGTTGGAAGTTCTAACCGGACGTTAGCTACTATAGCAGAGCTGAAGAGAGTAAAGGCACTCGCGAGCGTGCTTGACATCACATCAGTTGGATTTTCCCCAGAAAAAAACACATTCTTCACATTGAAAGCTATCTACAGGCCGATAAAGAAAGCCAGAAAGTCGTGGAAGGTCTCATTTTTTAAGTTAGGTTACAAACTGTTCATACATTGGCAATAATAAAACGATAAAAAAAAATGTTTTTACGTATAAAAACTTACATACAGTCCCTTTAAATGACCAGACGGACAGTGTGCTCTGAACAGATCTGAACAGCATCACAATCTGTGCCGTCATATTTGGATTTTTGTTGTTGTTTGTTTTTCTGTTGCCCTGTCAACAAAGTGACGCAATTAACCACAGAACTCTAATGCCTTCTCCTCAGAATCATAACCATAGAAATAGAAAATAAAATAACATAATAATAAATAGTTCTATGGTCATAACTCAGCCAAATGCAAACACATAGTTATCATGCACTTACTGCTGGAATCAGAGGAATCTTAGAATTCATTCAGGATACACATCCATAAGTGTATGTCAAAGTCATGTGAAATAACCTCAGTCATAACCATCACATTTAGCATTTTTTTCTTCAGTAAAATGCGCAGAGGCCTACGTTTATTATTATTGTTAGTATTATCATTATCATTATTATTATTACTAATTTCCACCAGGAAAGACTTTTTTTATTTATTTAGACTCTATTTAGACTTAAATACAGCTTTATTGTTTCATTAATCTAGCTACATGGTTAAAATCCAATATAACTAAGTATATATTTTGTGTGCAGCTAAACTCATATATATAGTATATATAATTTATGAAGAGTATGAATCGTATTAGAAAACAATTTAACACAGAAAATGGGGAAGTTTAGAGCATTTCCAGCCACTTCTGGTGTAGGCCAAGTCCAGCCAAATCAATGAACAGATATGACAGTAACTTTGTGTCGCACCACATATAATTGTTATGTATTTGGTGTGTGTTATTAGAAGACAAATAAATAAAGGGGACATACATGGCTAAAGGGGAAAACAGTAAGGTAATAACTGAAATCTCGAAATGCTTTTAAATTGCAGAGCTGCATTTCACTATATTGATACACTATGTTGTGTATTTGTACTAAATGACTGATACATCCCAAGGTAGGAGAAATAAATGAAAGTGATAATTAATGTACAGTGGGATGTTTATCTTTCTTTTCCTCTTTTCTTAATTGGTTGAACTCCTTGTTATAAACAAGCATTGCTTTTGTGTTTTTGTGCTTTGGTACACAGTGTAGACATTGACCCAACATACAAATACTACAAACTGTACAAACTTCACTACATTAGCATAATAAACGTTTATTTACATGAAAATAATAAGAAAAGTAGTTAGGAAACGTATTGTTCAGATCACAGTAAATTCACATTATGTAAATATCCACACGTGTTTTGTAGAAACACTGACGGTCCATTTCCTTTCCTGTTTTCTCTTATAGCTCTGGACCTTTCAAAGAAGTGCAACAGGAGTTCCGGCAAATTACAGAACATTCGTTTTTTGATCAGCAAATCTTCAGAAGGGGGCTTCTTCAAAGAAATAACTTCCCACTTCACTTCTTAAGCTGAACAAAAACTCCTCTTAAATGAATGGCTTTTGCTCACAGCTTGTGGCCGCAGCTGGCAGTATTGTTGCCCACTCCCGTCCTCTGGCCACAGAACAGACACACGGAGGATGAAGGGCGGCAGAGGCGGTTGACTCAACAGGTACACACATGAAACAGCCGCAATTATTGCCCTCCCTGCTTCTCAACACCAGCGGCTGACTTGACAAGGTGTTGCTTGATGTATGTTATTGTTTTTGTTGTCTCAGGGTGACAGATTTCCTCAGATGACCTTATAGTCTAGCATCAGGATAAAAAGCTCAACACTAGAAGATGTTTGAGTCTCTGTTGTTGCTTTAATGATCCGAAGAATATGTGAATAGCAGTGCAGACCATTGATCATCAATAGCGGTAAAGAAACAGACTTTAAAAACAATAACTTAAGAAAAACAGCGCCTCGATAGATAGTTTCTTTTGTTTGTTTGTGCAAACATTAGTAATTGTGGTCAATTACCACAACAATAAACGACCACAATTACTAACAACTAAAGTTGCTGCAACTCCAGTCAGTTGTTTTTGAACAAACGAACAATGCTTTTGTTTTTATTGTGAGGACAGTCTCAAGTCTGAATATGACAATAAGCAGGCGATTTCTCTAAATATCAGACGGTTCCCCTAAATACACGTTTAGTTAAAGGTTGTACGGCGTGACTTTAAAGGACTAGTGGGTAGAATTTAGTGGGATCTATTAGCAGAGAGGGAATATAATATCTATAACTATGTTTTCTTTAGTGTATAGTCACCTGGAACTAAGAATTATTGTGTTTTCGTTAACTTAGAATGAGCCCTTCATATCTACGGAGCCAGTCTTCTTCACAGAGTCTGCAATGTTGCTCTGCCATGTTTCTACAATAGCCCAGAACGGACAAACCAAACACTGACTCTAGAGAGAGACTTAAGTGTTTTTACTTTGTAGTAGCAGCTTGAATTTGGTGGCGTGAATGCACCTGAAGGCCATCGTAGGTTCTTCTACAGGCTTGGAAAGGGAAAGGCACCTTTAATTGATGTTTAGATCAACATATGCTCATGCATATCGTATGATATCTTGAGAAAAAGTTCACCTTTTTTGGTTCGTTTTCCTACGAATGTCAAGCAACACGTGTCAATTACCACTCGTTTCATGCATACAGTCTTTTGAAATTAACTTCCGTCTTCACAGGAAACAACTTCCTTAGGTTTAGGCAATAAAACTACTTAGTTAGGTTTAGGAAAAGATCGTGGTTTGGCTTAAAATAACAGCGGAAGTGGCGTTACTTAAGTACGTAAGTTACGTGACAAATGAATCAACATTGACTTCTGGTTTCATACGGTACACAAATGTCGGTCTCCTGGGCAAAAGTCCGGTATGTTTAGACCTACCCATCCACCCCGACCTTCTCCCTACATGGTGTTCGTCGCTCTTTATACTTTACATTACACATGAATTGATTTTGTGGGATACACACACATTACTTTTCGTAGATGTAGCTACGAACAGTGTATGAGCCTGTTTAGGTAACTATGGGTCATCTCTTCTTTGTGTCTATTCTTCGTCCAGGAAATTGCGCAACAGTTTCTCTGACCTCCACGTCCCTTCACCTCGTCTCATTCCACTCTGCGTAGGCACGTAAACCCTTTGACTGTGGGGTCAAGTGGTGTTACTACCTTCAGCTCTGAGATGGCTTCTCCTTTACGTGGCCAGCTCTTGAAGTACAGCATGTAGGCCAGCTCCTCACAGAAAGCTGACCTCACGGTGAAACCACATTAACAACACATTCTCACCATCCAAGAGCCCACTGATGTATCAGAGATGTTTTAGACTAGTGAGCAGAGACAACTTGAGAATGAATCACTTTAACATTATGTGTGTTAGGACAATAACAAAGTGACCTATTACAGAACTATTTTATATCAACATTGTCAACCCATAGACATGGACATCGCAGGTAGGTTAGGTAAGGTTTATAGCTCCTTACCAACTGGAAAATCTAAACTTAGGAAAACGGTAAGGTTTCTCATTCATTGTACGGGAGTAGAGGCTGAAATATCAGACACACATACCCCAAAACCAAAACTATCTGCATGGCTATATAACACTTGAGTGTATTGAGGAACTTCAGGTGAATTTCAGTGAACCAACCCTTTAATTTAATGTAAAAGTGTGGACTTAATTGATTGACTGGATGTATTGTTAAGCCATTGTATAGAACCCATTAGAGTAATAGCTGAAGAGGGCGTCAACACAGTACAGGCTGTTCTGTTCCACTGTTAGTGCTTATACCTAGGAAAAGTAATTACTGCAATTTGTATATAACCCGTGTAATTGTATACCAGGACGTACAGGGCAAACAAGCACAGGAGACTGCTGTTTATGTCCTGTGTACTTTTGTTACATAACTTAACTAACGTTACGCTACCTAAGCTACGTAACAAACATACTTATTTTAACCCAAACTACGATCTTTTCCTAAACCTATCCAAGTAGTTTTGTTGCCTAAACAGCAGGTTTTGCACCACAGAGGCTTGCGCATGGGCCACTGATCACTTGTGTTGCCAGACATGAGAAATAACTTTACGTAAGATATCCGAACCGTTGTATGATGATCTGTTGCACAGCGACACATCGGCTGTAAACGCTCCTGCTGGTACAGAACACCTGGAAATGGTCCTCTCTGGTGATGTCCTATGTGTTTTCTTGGCTATCTTTTATCCCTGCTTATCACAGTTAAGATAGCGTCAACTTGTTTGGCTAAAGGCCCCGTCATGATACCACACTGCGAGGCCTAACAGCCCCAGGGGCTCCGGGCCCTGACCTGGTATGCTCAGGGGGCCACAGCGGGGCCTGGGCCCAGGGATTATAGAAATGCACTGTGTCAGAGCTGTAGTTGAGCTGTTTTCAGTTTTTGTGGCACTTCTGGCCTGTGTGATCACGGCCTAAGGCATTTCCACATTTGTTTCACCACCCAGACTATGGTTGTTTCCCTTTATTTAAACTGCTGAGTACAATATTGTTATTAACTTCAGGAACTAAGGACAGAACTATGAATATAGGACTCAAGTTGTAGTAAAGCGGACTCATTTCACATGAAATTTGGATAGGTTTTAGACTTAAAACCACCTATAGACTGCCATGGCACCTTAAATAAGCTATAAGGAAAGGGTGATGGGAGTTTGATGGAGTGGTTTCAAGTTAAATTGGGTTAGAGGATAAACAAATCAAGGTTAACCTAAATGATTCCTGCACAGATATTGGAAGCAAGGAGAGAGAGAAGAGGGAGAAAGAAAGAGAGAGATGTGCTAAAGGATTAGCAGTGAGGAGCTTCCCTGTGGTGAGCAGGCCTTCTCTTTCCCAGGAACACTGTAAGGTGATTACTGTGTCGTTTGCCATCGCTCCACTGGTTCAGCACTATGGACACAAGAGCTTCACTGCCTCCACTCAGCACAATGGGAATCAGACTTAGACTTTTTACATGCCTTTCATTTTACAAATACTAAAAAAAAAGTGTACTCACTTTGTGAAAGTTGAAGTTTGACTCGGTATGTTGAGAATTTGACATATAAATGAGCATGAAAATAACAACAGGAAGCAAAGAGCGAGGAGTTCAGAGAGTTTTGAATTCTGCTCCACTTCAGACAGCTGGGTTCCTACATTTTCTGAGTGTGTGTGCGCCTGTGTGTGTGTGTGTCATTGGATTGGGAAAAAAGATGAAGAATTGGGTGATGAGGGGAGGAGAGGTGGTTCTTTTCTTTTCTCTGAATGAAAGCCAGCTGTGGCCTTGCTGTGTAATACCTCGGCCGGAGGAGGTGGACGAACACACACCTAAACACTGAGCGAGTCTCCCAGTAAGCCAGTATAACGGTGAGTCAGTGAGCCGGCATGAACGATACCAGGATCCTGAAACTGAAGCGGCTAAATGGAATTCAGCCATCAATAATGTTGTTATTTACACAAACCGGTTTTCTAACTGTGACATCACAAAATGTTTTCTGTTAAAAAGGTCTACTGAGCATGTGCAGAAATAGAAAATAACACATTGTGGTTTAACAAGCAGTCAGTTTTTGATTTGGAGGCCAAGCTAACAGGTCCCAGACCAGTCTCTCAAATGAGCACATGTTACAGTCACAGCCAACGCCCGCTCCATGAGTCTAATGGTGCCTTCGAATGGGGTTTACCGTGTTCACCAGAAGAGTCCATATGAACGCCCTCCTCTTGTCGTATTCACAACATCGTAAGTGGAAAGTTTCTGAAAGCTCCGAGATCACGAGTTGTGACGTGTTTGCTGACGTTGTCAGAAATGTTGTATATTGTAATTTTTCGGAATTCTAAAATATATCTGAAGAAAATGTTGATATTCCCAGCAGCCTCATCTTTTTCCTCTGTCATTATGCCTTTGCATTTCCTGCATTATGTTACCCGCTTGCTAGCTTGCTAAATCATTAGCTTCTGTGGCTTCTAGACGCCAACAGTAACGTTAACATTGCCGTTGCTTTGCAGCGGCATTCTCACGACTAAACCACTTGAACGCCAAGCATACCGTGTACACGACTTCCCATGTTGTAAACACATGCTCATGATTTTCATTTGAAGGCACTATTACCATCCTTGTATGTTAGGATTGTATGCTGATGAGGATGTGAGGTCCACCTGCAGGAGATTGGCTCCATCTTCTGAGGCGTTGCCTTCACTCCTCCGCGTCTGATGGCTGGGATTTTTTTTTGCATTCTGAACAGTTCGCCAACGTACTTCTCCTTGTTGTTTCAAAGCTACTAAGTTTTAATCAATATGCCAACTCTGTGCATCTAGTGAAGTTATCGAGGTACTCGCAAACTACCTGAGTTTTAAAAACTTTAGTTAATTACACTAGGTGCAGGGCTGCTGTTTTGTCACTATTATGTTGTTGTTGCTGTTGTTGTTGTTGTTGTTGTTGTTGTTGTTGTTGTGGTCTGTTTTTGGTTTCTTTTAGGAAAAGTTGGTGGTAGCTCTTATTTCTAAGACTTTTCTTTTGGTTATATGTATTTCTTTGATTTGAGCAGCACCCACCAGCCCTTTCTCCTTTATAGTCTGCCTCACCTGCCTTCTCTTAACGAGCCGAGTCCTAACAGCACATGAAGACAAAATTGTTGTCAACCTTTCATCCAACTTCTGGTAAGAATTTCAAATTGTTATTGCTTACTGCACAACCCATTCTTAAATCCTAATTCTCAGCTGCTACTGCTACCTGCTACTACTATGGTTACTACTGCTGCTGCTGCTCATATTTCTTACATGCAGAACTATTATGAATACTGCTAGCACTACAATCACTAGGGCTACTAGTGGTGTTGCTGTTTATCCTACTACTACCAATAGTACTACTACTAGTAGGCCTAATGCTTTTACTACTGCTACGACCGATCAAACTGACTCTGATCACACTGACTACGTTTACATGCACAATGTTCAGTTTTTTGCCCCTATTCATAAAAAGACAATATTCCTACTAAACTGTTTACTAATGAAAATGTTATATTAAACAAATATTCCCGTTTACATGCAGCCGCGCATTCTCCGATTAACATAACCGGTTGCAAACACAGCCTCCCTCTTTCATTCCTTCAACCACCTTCTTGAAAAGGTCGGTGTTGTGATATTTGCATATATCCAAAAAGCCTGTTGACATCCAAGTCTTTCATAATGTCTAACAGTAGGTGTGTTTCTCCTTCTGACCAGAAATATTTGGCTTTTCTTTTGGGCTTGCATCTCTGCAAACTGTCGGCTAGTTGGTTTGTGTACAACGCAAAGAGCTGGCTGCAAAATGCCATACAAGCACCAACAGAGACTCGTATTCTGAATGTGTTGTACACATGTCCAAAGAATGCTCATGTCGATATATCCCACATGTCTTAATCAGAAAGTGCTCCATTCAGAATAAGGCCTAATTCAATTCAATATCCAAACAGAATATGCTGTTTACATGACCCATATCAAATTTGGAATATAGTCATAGTCAGAATAACAGTGGGATATTAGTGTGCATGTAAACATAGTCACTGGTTGCACCATATTTGATCGATAAGTAAAGGACAACACCAGCAAGCACATCTATTCTTCTAATGATCAAAATTTGGCTCTGTGGGATTCCCAATTTCAAAAGGGATTTTCGGTGTCTGTGTTAACTGGGTCACCTCTCCATGCTCGGTGTCCAAGAGGCAGGAAAAGCCTCCAGTCTCGCTCACCACAGGGTCTTGTGTGAAAGCAGACTTGAGTGGGAAGAAAAGACACAGTAAGCGTGGCAGTACAGTAGGCTGAGGAGGAGGAGGAGGAGGCTGGATAATATACTGAGCTAAACATCCCTTTTATTCTTTGAAATCGTTTAGTTATACATTATCCTTTCAGAAATAATAACTGAGGTGATGTATTTGTTCAGCTCCTTTGCTGTTTTTCTTTGATCAATACGGCTGTAAGTGTCAGAGAGTTACTGTACGTAGTATTGCTGGGAGATGTTAATGGATTAAAGACTCGCTATAAAGCCTTACAGTGAATCTAAAACAACATTACACCAATCATTGGACCTGCTTTTTTATCTTTTTTCCTTTTCCCCCAATCCCCTTTTTTCCTCTCCTTACTGCCTGTCGTTCCACATTTATTTCTTCACCCACCATTTCACCATTGAGTCCTTCCCTTACTCATTACAGTGATGTGAGATTAATTTAAGTACACGGACTTCCTACTAAACTAGTCTATCTCTGGGCTTTTTGGCCCTTCCAAGATGTCCATGCAATCTCCTCTGAAAGGAAAGAGGCTATTAAGCAGCCCTTCAAGAAAGGATGGAGGGAATCAAACCGAGGGCAATTGAACACAGGTAGACAAACAAATTCACACAGTGACACTGGGAAGAAATTGAGGTGTGTGTGTGTGTGTGTGTGGGGGTGTGTGTGTGTAATGGTATTCCTTTAAATATGCCCTTTTAGTTCCCCCTTCAAGTATTCAACAAACATCCTGAATGTATGGTTACTGCAGTTTCAGTGGCAAACATTTGATGGTGTTACACATTTGTTCTGCTTCATTAGAGAATAAAAAAGGCTATAATAGGACTACACGCTGTTGAAACACTTAGTCTGCTGATTAAGCCACAAAAGGAAGAACGTGTATAGTATTATATACTCTCTTAAGTAGATGCCAACCTGTGGTTGACACCATCTATTTTTAAATCAGGCTGACAAGAAAACTGGATTATAATGTGACTGAACTAGATGCTTACAGATTTGGTAAGAGCAAATAGGTGTAATTGATATTAAAACATTGATACAAGTAATTGTAGTTCACAGTATGTGATAACAAGTCTGAAGCCAATGCAAAGTTGACACTATAGCTTGAGGTTGGAGTTAACCCGCTGAGACCCGGATCCCGGCTGACTTTACTGTCTTTCAGAGGCTCTAGCAGGTTCAGTTTTAGAGCTACAATGACGAAACTGGTATCATCTGAAACTAGACAAACCTAACAAATCCATTGGTACCAACCATGTCATACTAGCTTGTTGTGAAGGAGGTTAAATAACGCTTCAAATTTGGGCTACATTTTAGCAAGGAAAAACTGGCATGGCCATTTTCAAAGGGGTCCCTTGACCTCTGACCTCAAGATATGTGAATGAAAATGGGTTCTATGGGTACCCACGAGTCTCCCCTGTACAGACATGCCCACTTTATGATAATCACATGCAGTTTTATGCATGCAGTATAAATGTTATTTTCTCCTATTCTAAAATGGTGTATTTGAATATGTCTGCATACTGGGGTCCCTAAACATTGATCATTTTATCAATTCTCAATAGATAAAAAATGGTTAAATTTAGCACCAAATCAAATAATTAATTTAAATCATTAATTCATGTTTTTTTTCTGGTTAATGAGTACAACAACTTGACACAAATTCATCTTCAGGTTCCCAGCTTTCAGATGATGTACACCACTTCTATGTGACATTTTTTTGCTGACCTGATTTCTCCCCCTAAACACCCCCTTTGCCCCCTAAAAAAAGACAAAAACAGGTCTATTGTGGGTCTCAGGGGGTTAAAAGGAAGTCCATTCAGTGTCCAAAACTAAGTGTTCATCCCCTAAGAATAATGAATGCGCTCAGTAAGAACCCGTTAGCACCTTCTGTTGGTAACTTGCTATCCAGATATGTTTTCTGGAAATGTAAAAATCCACATTAATGCATTGCAATTCCACTTCTGGCTCACACTGTGATCTCTGGCCAGGTGTCGATGCATTTTGAACAGTTTGGCAACATTCTTAAGATGAAAATGCGTCCAGCGTTCACCTTACTCTAACTTTGTCAATAAGCCACGGACGAGCCCTTCCTATGCAAAGGACAAATAAGGAGAGCCTGCCCTGCAGGAAACTTTGCTTTGAGAGACCCTGAAGGGACCATCAGGAGTAGCCCAACTAGTTTCTCCACCGGCTCGGATTACCGTCTTACAGTACGAGTAATGCTAACCTATAGCGAGGCTGCAGGACAGTAGCCTACTGAAGCGTTTGACCACCTCTGTTTGTCATAGTCTCACCGTGCATGTCGTAGCGTGCCATAAAAAGTCACGAGTCGTCGGTGTTAAAGTCGAGTTTCAAACCATTTTTCATTTTGTCAAATTAGGTCTAAACTCAACAGATTTGTGACTTGGGTCTAACTTGAGTCCAAGTCATGTGACTCAAGTACAGTTTTGCATTTCCACCAGGCGTGGTTATCACCTCTAGTGGTTGAAACTCGTGCCATTTTGATTTGAACCGTTTTTTATTAAAACACACTTTCCAGTAACAACAGATCAACCAGGACCTAAATCTTAAGATATTTAAGATATTTTCATGATAACATATCAAATGACAATGTGAAATGTTCTTGCTGAACCTAGGCTACAGAGAATTATCATCTGAATCTGCAGCTCCCCTCGGCTTTACACAGCTTTATAGTGAGTTTCAGCTCATTGTTTAGCAGTCCGACAACAACTTTACTGTTCTGGTTCACTCTCACCACAGCTGTTAAAAAAACACTGTACACTACCTGCTCAGCATCAAACAGCAGACAGACACGGTTAGAGGCTAGCATGGTGAACATAGTGGAGCATTTAGCAGCTAAAGAGACAGATATTTCCATCAGGAGTTGGTGGAGAACAAAAACCGAGACAAAAAAAACAGGAAAATGATTAACTTAACATCAGTCAACAGGTCTCCAAATGAATGATACTATTGCACTGTAACTTCTGGATGTGTAAATAACAAAAGGTTCGCTAACAAGTTTAATCAATTTAAAAGGTGATGATGTGTGAATGTTCAGTTCATGTTTCCACTGCCCCCTAGTGGCCAAAAAAACAGTTACTGCAAGTTTAATGTGTTTTCCAAAAGAAAAGAAAATGCCCCCAAACATTTTTAAAATAGATAATTAACTGATTAGTCTCGACTGCGTATTGCACACTGATTCAGCACATCTAGTTTTGCACCTTTATCCTATTTCCTTATGAACCACATCTATAAATGCCCACGTACTTCCCACAGGCTTGAACAAATGTGAAGCCTGTGGAACGGGATTCCCCGAGGAAAGACTCTGTTCGATGTACAGTGAAATCCCCCTGATTTATTTGGTCAATGTCTGCCTCATCCACTCTCACTGTACAATGCATAAGGAGTACCTGAGGCCTGGGAGAGAATTGATCTCCTGTCAGACTGTAACGGGCCTCTCTCCTCTCAGATCACCACTTCTCTGTTGTGATTTCTTCAACCGAGGAGATCAGCTCACATTGGTGAAGAGTGTAAATGGGTTCAAATGTGTTAATTATTAATGAGAAAATTACCCCACCAAAGTCCATGTGGGGTTTTGTGTTTGTCTGAGCAGGTTTGTGCCAGACTCCTCTTTGTGTGTATCACCTGTCTAAACCAGAATAGATTTAGGCCTTGAAGCTGCGTTAATGAACTGAGAATTTAATTAGAAATTCATACGTGAGAGATGATATTCAAACGATCACTAAACAATGGTTCTCTTTTAATTAACTCTGATCTCCTTTTTCTCTTACAATTAGCCTTATCACTGTTCATTTAGCAAGTATAAAAGACTATAGTGAAAAAGAGATGAGCAGGCTGTGTACTACTCACAGATACAGAAGTCCAGAGAAATACATAAAGCTTCTAGAGAGAAGAGATGTTTTCTCTGCCCTCTGCCTGCCTTGTCTCTTCTAATGCCTTTGTTCTTCTTATTCTGTTGTTTTGTTCTGAATGATCTCCACTCAGGAGTGAAAATGCAAGCTTAAAGCCGGGATGAATCATCAACTTAATGTTGTCTTCCCCTTAAAAATAGCAGCCTCGGTGTGGCAGCCTGTCACAAACATATATATGTACATACCTACAGGTTTTTTGTATCAGCGACATGGCTGCTTGCGATCCTAAATCATACATCTTTTTAAATAACGTGGCTAGATATCACAAAGGCACAGCCATTAGTTCAATGTAGCTGCTGTAAATGAGCCCAAAGTCAAAAGGATGAACGAACTTATATTTGGCTTTGAGCTCATTTTTCAGAGTTTGGATGAAACCAAATGTCCACCCTCGGGACTTGAGATCATACACAACTTGATGTTTTCACTGTCATCACTGAGGCGTGTTCATTTGATTGTAAAGTGTTACATATTTAAACAACATATATTTATTATTTTTTTTACACCTATCAGCAGCTATAACCCCATAATGTGTTATTTATTTGTTGTTTATTTTTATATTATTAATAATAATAATAATAATTACTATTACTATTACTTACTATTAATTTATTGTTATTCATATTATTATTAATTTATTTGTATTTATTTATACTATTCTTGCATTTTTACACACTTAATGGTAGATCTTATTTTTCAGCAATATTATTAACACTGCTGTTATACTTATTTCTTATTCATATTTTCTTATGATTTCTCTATGTTTGTTTGAATATATATACAGTTTGTTTCTTTGAATATATATACAGTATATATATTTATTTATTTATTTATTTATTTATTTCTATTCTAGATTGGGAGCAAAATGTAACTCAATTCCCCTCCGTGGATCAATAAACTATTTCTGATTCTGATATAAATTTATAGTTTTCTTGCTGAAGAGAGGGAAGTTGGTCCCAAAGTGGCCGCTGTATTGACACCCTCCACCTTAAAGAAGGGCGTTTCATTGAGCTGCGAGTGTGACTACAAACTGAGTTCACTCCACCACGGAGTGGGAGGAGGGTGTTTAGGGACCGGATTGGAATTGGGCCCTCATTGATCCCTCTCATCCACTTGGTTGAAGTGTGTAAGACCCCAAAAAATCCACAGGGGGCACTGCAGTTTCCAGAACCAGATCAGTTCAGGTCTTCCTTTTAAGAAGGTCACAGTGGAAAACACCAGTGCTGCTCATGTGGCCTGTTTATGGTGAATTTAATCATGTATTTTGACACATACACCATAAAACGTTTGATTGCTGAGTATATTTTTAAAACACGCTCAATCCATGCTCCATCAATGGTAAAGGTAAATGTTTTCTTTTTTCCAAAACTTAATATTGCCATGAAATGTTTTCTTATACAACATCTGAACTGCTGCTTTAAGAGTGTGTTTGCTCAGATTGAACTGTTTCGGAAGTACTTTGTTTTCTTGTGTTTGAGTTAGTAAGCGTGTTTAAACAATGTTTTGCTGTTGCTGCACAACACAAGTCTCATCTAGTTCTACAAAAACTGCACTGCGTAGACTACAGTATGACTTTTTTTTGTTATTTTTACATGACCTTTAGTTATTGCTGTACTATTTTTAATTCATCTTTATTATATTTCATGTTTATGTCATATGTAAAGTATTTATTTAAGAGATATTCTACATCTAAAATACATTTCAGATTGTTAAAAATGCACTTCTGGTGTAAACAGACCTCTAAACCACTTGGTAGAGATGCACAGTGGAGGAATGTAACTAAATACATTTACTCAAGTGCTGTATTTAAGTACAACTTTGAGCTACTTGTCTTGGGTATTTCCATTTCCTGCCCCTTTATACTTCTACTCCACTAATGTACTCTTAAAGTGCTCCTTGAGGCTGTGTGACCCAGAACGACTGAAAATGAAGAATCTCTTCTAATCTTTTATAAATGAATTCAGCATTCGATAATAAAACATGTTTTTTTTCTGCAGCTGAGTCAGGGAGGAATAAATCTTCTTTATATCAGATATGATATTTGGCCAGCATAGAGCCAGCAAACAAATATATTGCTCTAACCTCAATATGTATCATGATTTTTATTTTTTTTCTGAGGTGAAAAGTGCACTGTGCCTCTCAACGGGACAAAGTCATCTTCAGATGATAATGTATTGCCCTTTCACTAGCAAACGTATCCTATTTGTAACAACCACAAATCCCCTTGTTGTAGTGGCCGTTGCTTAGTTAAGGAATGATTGCAGAGTCTTGGGTCAAGGTACTCTTCACCTGAAACTGACCACACAAACCCAGTTTGTCAGGCTGCCATTCTTTTACCATTCGAGACAAGAGGAGTATTGATCCGGAGGATTCTCTTAAGCGCTGTAGTTTGTCCTCTGAGGGGGGGCAGCTGACGGCTTGGAATGGAGAAGTAAACAGGCACTTGGTAAATAAAACACCTAGGTCAACATAGCCATTTCACCCATTAACCTGAAGCAGGTTTGCCCATTCTGTGAGGTTATTCAGTGTGTGTGTGGAAGTGGGCAAACCTGTAACTTGGTAAACACAGGAGCTTGGTCATTCAGGGGTCAGAGAAGTTTGGACTGAACTGGCTTTGCTTGAATGAAGCACTAATAGTAGTAGTAGTAATAATAGTTTGTTTTTTTTATTAGAATTTATATCAGACATTTGTCTCCCCTGTTTGTGTCTTCTAAACTAAACTTTCTTTAGGTTTTGCTGACATTTAATTTATTAAATCTTGCTCAGAAAAAAGGTTGTGTTACTATCAACTGCTTGAACTGACAGACAAAATTATGATCATGCAGACTCTATTTGCAGTCATGCATTGTAGAGGCTATTGGGGGTTAAACTAAGATCCTAACTGTGATTTTTGGCTTCACCCACAAGCACATGGCGAGCAAAAAATACTTCCCCACCAAATCCAGCAAAGGTCAGAGGTGAGGGTCAGGGGTCAGAGAGGCGTGGCCTCGGTGCCGGAGACGCCCCCAGGTTTACACAAGTGTAAAAAGAGTCCATTCAGACGGGCTGCATGGGCAGAGTTTCACAAAGGTCCACTGTGTGGGGCCTATACACCCCCCCCACATACACTCACACACTCACACACACCTCCTCCAAGCGCCATGCCTGCACAGGACACAGACAATGGGGAGTCTGGTCAGCAGAGCCACATATATGTTAACCTGAAATATTTTCCTTCATTAGAACAGAAATGTTAGCCAGGTTGTCTGCTCCACTAAAGAATGAATGGACAGATTCCTTCTCCGTTTCAGACATCCTCCAACCCAACCTTTACTTATATGTATAGCACTTTTCAAGAAGAATAAATAGAAAGAATAGTAAGACACAAACAGTATAGTAATCATTTAAATAATACATGAAATAAGTGGCTTGAGAACAACTTTATTCAAATTAGACGAGGCAAATATTAGCAAAAAATCAGTGAACCTCATGAATATTTAAAAGATTATTCTTGCATTATTGTATATTTTACTTATTTTCCACAATTCCTATGAAAACGCCAAAACCAACAATGCGTTAGTTCGTCTCTTTCCAACTTCATAGCTGTCTGTGTCTTTTAGCACCAATCCTAATAATTCCTACTGAAGATATGAATCTTTAAAAATGTGTTTATCTTTAATAAATGTTCAATTATTTTCCAAAACAGCCCGGCACTGTAGCTTTTAGCAAACATTACTCAAACAATAAACAGTGCATTTGTTGGGGACTATTTTCAGCGGCGGATTAATATATATTTGGTGATCTAGTGAGTATTCAAGGCAGCAGGATGAAATAAAGAGTACAGTGCCTGTTCTACAATAAGAAAAATACGCTGTTCAATTTTGTAGTAATTTTGCATCAAATACTACACATTTAAATGACTCTTTTTGTCAAGTCTGTAGTCTTCCTTCAGCTTCCTCAGGACAAATCTGCTACATACGTTTAGTTTAATCATTCTTGTTGCTGTAGTTATTTTCAGTATTAAAGTAGTAATTGGACCTTATCACATATCCATTTTATCCTAACATAAAGTTAGTGGGAGGTCGCTTGTTGTGAGCAAAACTTCACCGATCATTACAGATAACTGCAGTGATAAATTCAACAATTCATACGTTTGCCATTACTAATGATAATAATTGTGCATATCCAAGGTCCTTTACTTTTAAATGGAACACTTTTGTCATAGAAGTCATCTTGGCGTTTCTTTATAGTTGATCACCCTCTTCCTCCACAAAACAATAGATAAATATGCAGACATGCAGCCCTCCGTAGAATCACCGACGGTTAATGGTCACATTTCTAACCTCAGCTACAAACCAAAAAACTTCCTCCAGGCAGCCCGTCTTTCTCTAACTCTTGGTATTATTTTAAAGTGCAGTGATGATCTGCTTTTTATAATTTAGCCCTCATCTTCCTTTCCCTCAGTAAAACGGTGGATTATTGCCAGATTAAGGGAGTGCCTTTTTCTTTATCCCTGGGTAAGCCTGCACAGCACGCAGCTCAAAGGTAATGAAGCACTCTGTGATCCGTGCCCGGATGAATCTAAAAATTCCCAGAGCACCACTGTATTTTAAAGGAAATGAGATTTCCCTGAAAGCCCCCTTCAAACCTATGCTTTCCATTTTGAAACAGCTATAAACTGTGTGACTACTTACAACCTGGTGCAAGAGCGCAGACCTGTTGCTGTTTTGAAATGGAACTAAAAAAGGAAGAGAGAGTTTTGAATCGTAGATTTCTGCTATAAGGAAATGTGCTTTTGTTTTCTTTGAAAATGAAAGAAACAATTATCAAACAATTATCTTAGCTGCTTAGAAGCTAAATCTAAATTGAGCACAATTTCTTTACCAGAATAGATTACATTGTTCTCTTATTGAATTAAACATTCACTCATTTTTCAGTCTGGAACCGACATACTTTGTTTTGTTACCATGATGCAGTTTATCCTTCCACTGATTAAACTACATTTAATGAACCTTTAATGATTTCAACATGGGGAAAGTAGGTCAATGCAGCAGTGGTAAATAGCACATAGATAAGAATATGCAGGATTGTATTGTATAAGCAATAACTAGGCACTCTTAATGTATTTACACATTTAGGGTTGCATAAAATATTTAAAACCAGTTAGCAAATGAACTAAATTTATCCTACTGTGAGTCTTAGTGGCAATTTAGAGAATTATTGTATATTAAATATCAAAACTATGTCGTGCTTGCTTGTTCGACGCGTGTCTCAGCATCAAAACGTACCTTTAGAAATTGGATGATGCCATAAACACGCATCACATTCATATTTTTCTACTGTGTATGACCATACATGCAAATGCGTTAACCTTACATTAACAACAAAGGATCAAATCTTAACAAATAATCTGCAAATCTAGCATAAAACTGCCTAACTTAAAATACTTCTATGCGTTTTGTTATCAGGAAAAACCAAACGAATGTTCTATGTGTATAGCTGGACAGCAATCTGACTTGTAGAAAAGTACAATGAGTAAAAAGCACCATAAACAGGAGCTGTAACTCAAGGTCTGAGTGTGCTTCAAACAAACAAGGTCATGTGTCACGTGGTCCGACCACATCTAAAGGCAAAAGTGGTTATACCTGTATAGAATAGCCACACTCAATGGCGAGGCGTCATAGCCTCCTTTAGGCTGCATCCCACTGCCTCTTCGATCTCAACGTGATAATTCATATAAATGAACTTAGGAGAGAAGTTCAAAGCTTGCCTCACTATGACACATCCGACCCCCCGGGCCAATCACCGCAGAAGGGGGTTTCCAACACGTTCTCACTCCCAACTCGTCAATTACCAACGCCTGGTGAAAGTTTTGGACTTTCCAATGTTGGTTTACTTCATTTTTAGGTTTACTTACACAACAAAACTAGGTTAGGCTCAAGAAAAATAAGTATGTTTGCCTCGTAAAATAACTGTTTGTTATGTAAAATGAGTGTTTGTTACTTAACTGGCATGTGAGAGGACACAAACAGCGGTCTCCTGGGCAAAAGTCCTGTGTTTGTTTGACCCTCCCATCCACACAACGCAAACTTTCTCGCTCTTTATACTATGTATGTTGCCGTGAGCATATAATAATGATGTGGATTGGTTTACATTGGAGTTAGCTGGAAGCCTGGTGTGTCTCATACAGACGCTAAAGGGTTCCTTGGGTGCATCATTTCAGACGCCGAGGGGTGCTGACCAAGCAGCAGTATTTGCTGTGTTGGGAGTGCATCTGACAGTCACTTCTTTTAAAGCCTACTGGGTTCTTAACAGTCCGACAGTTGGTGCATGATCATCATGCACTGGGAAACTCACAACGAACCAGTCCAGAAGTTAAAATATAGAATGTCTTGAATCAGGAAGACCAGTGCAAAACAAAAGTTAACGGCCATGTCTGAGAGGATTTATAGTAGAAGCTTTGTTGTAGACTCTCAAGTAGAGCTGGACTGCTGTGTAACGTCATGCCAGAGCATTCGGCTGTCATTGGTTGTTTTGACTGTCAGTTAAAAGAGCTTTTCAGGCCACACTAGACAGAGAACACTGTTGACCTAACTTTTTTCCTCGTCTACTCGACACCTATTGTCATTTGTTAATATTAATGATAATACTTCCTCCTCAGCGCACCGCCACAAAACCAGAGTGTGCCGTCCAGCGCTGCTGATTGATTGAACACGCTGAGTGATGTGTTGCAGACTCTGAACGACCCCAGCCTCCCTCAGATAGTCTACTCTGACCTGACTTGTCCATTACTTCCATTTTATCAGCCTCAGTCAGTGAAGTGTTGATGTGAGCCTGAGGCACGAAGGCGACTAAACTCATCATCCTGGATGATGACGCCCTCCCAGCTTCTCCGTCTTACTGCAGGTGTGTTGAAATGGTTCTTCTCGCACCACCTGGCAAAGCTCCTCATATAAGGAACTCAGCAACCCTCAGTTGGATTTTTTTTTACCTGCTGTTTATTTATCTTTTTCCAGTCAGTCAGTGGTGAATCTATTTTATTTGATAGTTCCTGTCTAGCTATGAACTGAGACATGTATCTGAACCATTCAACAAAGTCATTCATGTATATATTCCATCTTATCTAATCTCCAAACGGTAATATTTATGTGAGCATGCGAGCAGAAAATAATCCTTTTTAAAACAAGACTCACAAAAAAATTAAAACCAAAAATGTCAACCTGCTGGTGGCGCTATACAAAACGTCAGGAGATCAACAAAATCACTAGGACACGTTGTCTACAACCCAGAAATGATTTGCCAGTCATCTAGTACATTTTGATTTGATTTGATTATCATTGTTTCATGCATAAATAAAATGTCCAGCCAAGACAAGATACTGTTATTTAGAAAATGAAGAAAAGACAAAGGCAGAAATCAGAGTAGCATAAATTACAAATAATACTAAACAGATAAACCGTCCAAGCTTGAGAAACAAAAGTAGACGACTTATAAGAGTTCAAATGAAATAGCCGTTCCATTTTGTCATCATCCGAGCACCAAAACATTTCTGGACTTTGAACAGACATTTCATTTGAAATAGAAATTCTTAACTCCTCATAGTTTGGACAATACAAAGGAAAATGTGATGCATTTTCAACTTCTCCTAACTCGCACACTTCACACAACCTGTTGTCCTCCTGGATGTTTTTAATTCTACCGACTTCAAGGGCTGGAGGACGGATTCCTGTTCTTAATTATGCAACTAAAGGCCTTTTGACTCTTTGAGAAGTTTGCTAGAACATAAGATTCGGTGCCATAATTGTGCTTGATTTGATTATGTTTGTAATTTTGGTTTTAACAATATATCTTTCAACCATTTTTCTTTAAATCTAGCAAGTAACTTTCTTCTAACTGTGTTCATGCTGCATGATAAATGACTATAAATAAATTGTAATTCAGCTTCCTCAAAAATTGCGTGAAGTTCTGTAGCCCATGGAGCATTGTTCGATTTACCCCAAAGAAAAATCTTCTTATTGATCCCGTATTTTGACATATTAAGCAAACGATTCCACAATCTTATCATTTCACACTTTTGGATTATTGAACCAGGAATCCAACCCGTATCACCCTGAACTGCCAAAGTAGGCGCCAACTTATACGAACACCTAAAAAAACAGCGTGCACATGTTGAGATATTTCATTGAATAATAGAAAACTTTGACCGACTGGTGGCGTTAAAGTTTTGGGGATCAACAAAGCCAATAGGGAACATAAATGTCTGTACAAATGATATAAATTGACATATAGTGCCTCCTCTTCCTACTTTTTCAGCCATGATTTTTAAATCAAATTGACAAAAACAAAGTGCTTAAATTTGGGACGATTTGTATTTGTGACTTTAGTAACAAAGACAAAGTAAGAGCTTACCAGGAGCACTTAAAGGGAACACAACAATAGAATTAAAATATTGTGAAGTGAAACCATCGGTGAAGAATAGCCTCCAGTCAGTGATCATCATTAAGGCAAAAGTATCAATCAAGTTTATTTTCAGAGAAGCTCTAAAGTATGCTTTTACTATAAAGGAGTTCTATCAGGCCAAACCATAATGAGGTGTAGCAGCCATTGCATCCTGGTTATTGGTCAACAGAAAGAAAAAAATAAGAGGAGGATTAAAGCTACGCTGAGAAACAATTAAGGGTTGTTAATGCATCCCAAAACTATTCGGCTGAGAGTCGTTCACTTTATTGATCATTAAGGACATATTTTTTATGAGACAAGAAGAGAAGTGCCACTTGTTCCCAGAGCAGTTCCTTTTGTTTCATGGCTTTTCTTCAAATTAGTGTCAGTATCTTAAAACAAGACTGCTTCCACAATAGACCCAAGAAAATGGCTTTTGAGTCTTTAAAAGGGGACATATTGTGAAAAACCCTCCTTTTCAGTGCTTGTGCTGATACATTTGGGTGTCTAGAGTGTCTACCAACCCACAAACTGGGAAATAAGACAGTCAGTTTTTTTGCAGACTGTCTAGATCAGAAAACATGTGATTCAACAAGCCAATCAGATTTGGCTCATTAGAATATATCGCATACAACTTGAGAACTACCTTTGCAAAGGTGCACCATATTTTTTCTCACAAGCCAATCAGAGCAGACTGGACTTCTTAAAGAGACAGGCGCTTAAATGAGCATTTCAGACAGACAGTATGAGAAATATAATGTGGTTTTGAACATTAAAGCATGTAAACATGTTCTACAAGTGTGAACCTGGAAATGAGCATGATATGTCTCCTTTAAATCCTCATTTTGCCCTTTTTACAAAAATATAATTTCATTCAATAACTGATTAAGCTTTTGATTTTTTTTACATGTGTTTTGGCTTTTAATATATTGCAAGCCATTGGGCAAAAGTGCGTGTTATCGCGCAAGATCCTCTCTGAGGAATGATGAATCTGCAGCCTGCTAAACTTTGGTATAGTTGAATATTATGCATGTAAGTGTGAAAAAATATAATTCCCTACTAAAGCACCTTAATGTGATCCTTTTCTGTCTTTCATGGTTTTGCATTAATTTAACATATTAGTGTCAAATTTAATAAAACTTTGTAATCACATTGAGAAAGAAAGTGTTTATTCAAATAATAGTTTGAATAGAGGAAGAAGCAGACTAACATAGCATAAAAATACAACTAAAGAATATAAATTCCTCCAGTAAATCTTTCCCAGTTGCTCCCAGTTTTTAAGACATTAAGACTTTGAAAATGAATGTGAACATCTTGAGATGCCAGATTTTAAACCTGTTGAGCTGCAAAAACATGGTGTGTTAAATAGTAAAATAAAAGTAAGTAGATTGATAGTTATATTGCTTTTCTGAATATTCTAAATATATGATGAATAGCTTTAAAAAAAAAAAAAAAAAAAGCACCTCCAGGGTGAATATGTTGTCATGGATCAGCTGCATAACCTTTTGCATTCACCTTTTGCTGTACTCTGCTGCCACGTAAACATAAGTGTAGTGTAGAGGAAAAAGCAGACTAACATAGCATAAAAATACAACAAAAGAATATAAATGTGGTCCTCCAGTACATCTTTCCCAGTTGCTCCCAGTTTTTAAGACACTTTTGAAAATAAATGTGAACACTTGGAACATCTTGAGATGACAGATTTGAACTTGTTGAGCTGCAAAAACTTGGTGTGTTAGATAGTAAAATAAAAGTAGGTAGATTGATGGTTATATTGCTTTTTTAAATATATGATGAATAACTTTTTTTTAAAGCACCTCCAGGGTGAATATGTTGTCATGCATCAGCTGCACAACCTTTTGCATTCACCTTTTGCTGTACTCTGCTGCCACTTAAACACAAGTATAGTTTCACTGAATGGATTGAGAATGGTTAGAGGGGGCTTCAGGAGTTCCCATATAGACTAACATAGCATAAAAATACAACAAAATAATATAAATTTGGTCCTCCAGTAAATCTTTCCCAGTTTTTAAGACACTTTGAAAATGAATGTGAACACTTGGAACATCTTGAGATGCCAGATTTTAAACCTGTTGAGTTGCAAAAACTTGCTGTGTTAGATAGTAAAATAAAAGTAGGTAGTAATATTGCTTTTTTGAATATTCTAAATATATGATACGACTTTATTGTCAGTTTGCACTGAGATTCATTTTGCATCCATAGGCAGCTCAGTTTGAGAAAAAGTACACATACAATAGACATACTGTTACCATAGACAGACACACAAGTAAGACCCATCAGACAAACAAAAACACATCACAATTACTCATACATAACCCATTACAAAAGTACCATCTGTCCAGTAAATGTTTCCCAGTTTTTAAGACATTAAGACTTTGAAAATGAATGTGAACACTTGGAATATCTTGAGATGCCAGATTTTAAACCTGTTGAGCTGCAAAATTTGGTGTGTTAGATAGTAAAATAAAAAAGTAGGTAGATTGATAGTAATATTGCTTTTTTGGAATAATCTAAATTTATGATGACAACTTAAAAAAAAAAAAAAAAAAAGCTGCATAACCTTTTGCATTCACCTTTTGCTGTACTCTGCTGCCACCTAAACACAGGTATAGTTTCACTGAATGCATTGAGAATGGTTGCTTCAGGAGTTCCCATATTGATTTTCCTACAGAGAGTTTGGAGAGCAACTATATGTGGCTCTATGTGCATTCAAAACCAGCTGGAGGGAGTTGCAGTGTGTCGCTCACCTTTCACTCTCCATACTGTAACACACACAGCCGTTTGACATGAGACAGCCCCCTAGGTGTCTCACTTTCTTAGTGTTTTGTGTGGCTGGAGCTCAGAAGAGCCCGGCTGCCCGCCTGCCTGCCTGCTGCTGCTGCTGCTGCTGCTCAGTCTGTCTGGCTGACTGACTGGCTGCGTTGACGTCAGCGCCGTGTTGATTTGCTAAGGCGAGAGAAGAAAGGAGTTAGTGCGTGTTGAGAGAGAGAGAGCGGGTACTGCGAACTGCCTTTACTTACTATGCTGTAGCCCCACTCCCCCTTACCCTACCTACCACTACCACTACCACACTATACGGAATCAAAACGTGCAACTACTTGGGTGAGTACAGATCCGGGATAAAAAAAACGCGCAGCTGCAGCGACAAGTGCCCAGACGCGCTACAGTATATATACTCTGCATGTGCGTCTCTACCACTGTTTTCTCTGTGTACTTTCATTCACCATGTGGACGTTTTATATGCATTTAATAGCGAGATGGTTTTCGCTTGTCCTCGTTCAACCCTCATGCTGAAGTTGAAGCAGCAAAACAGCGACTTTTTGCACCGCAAGTTGCGCACCAGGAGGAGCGTTTTTGGTTGCAAAAAAACAAGTGTTTTTTTCCTTAATTGCGCTGCAAGGTGTTGGAAGTTTTGCATTAACGCACGGTTAGTGTATTGTAGAGATGTTAAGGTTGACGTAACCCCCTCCTCCTCCTATCACCATCCTCTCCAGTCTGGTTTAGTATGCTGGAGATCGCAGCTAGAGGACGTGAGGTCTGGCTGTTTCAACCAGGAGCCAGACAGACAACACATGTGACTTTAACTGGGAGAAATCGCATCGTTTTTTAATGGAAAAATTGTGCACATTTGTGTCCTTTATGTCTCCAGACGCACCAGTGTGTGGTGCTCATTTAGCCGTGATGACATCACGATGAGGACTGTGGGGGGACACTGGTGTTTTATACGCGAAACAAACCCAAAATCCACACTGTGCAAAACTGATTGACATGCAACTATAGATGTTTTGATTGGTGGCGGTGGTGACCAATAATCGATTATTGCAGGAGCACGCGCAGCCTATACCTGGAGAAAACTGGTAACAGATGCGATGGCAAATTGATTTGTTATCGAGGACTGTCTGATCTCTCTCTTTCACTCTTTATTTCTCTTTATCCTTCATGCATGTCTCTTTCTCTCCATCATCCGTCCTTCTCATTACCTGCACAGAGAGAGTCAGTCTTTATGAGTGTTTTAAAATCAACCTCAAACAAAGTCCACCTGTGCATCAGAGGAGAGATTCTGGCAGCTGTCTGTCTCGTGTGTACTTTTCCAGCACGCTCAATGTCTCAATGCTTTCTCCACATTTCTGCGTGTCAGTGCGTGGCTCGTGGTGTGGAATATTGAACTGCTGTTTATTCTTGTTGTGGCTGGATGTGGCTATGGCAGACAACTCGTGATCACATTGATTATTCTGCCTTTTTTTCTGTGGTTATTGTCACATTGTCCTCCTGTCCTCCTCCTCCTCCTGGCTGGCTTAATGTACTCAATGTTGCTGTTTTGCATAATGCATAAACGCGCTGTGTATAATGTGTCTGGTGCGCGTCGCCGATATTATAACGCTGTCTAGACGCGCGTGTCCTTTATTAATAGAGAGCTAAGAAAAGTCCCCCCTACCACAAAAACAGCAACTTTGCATTGTGTCCCAGTGAAGCCACAGCTTCCCACTGAAAACCTCACAGAGAGCAACAAGCATTGATCATTTACTGGGCCATAAATCTTAGATATATTGGCATACCTGTAATAAAGATAATGTCTGGTTTTTAAGGCATGACCTCTGTTGACTGAGAGGCTGGGATCAACTACAAGGAGAGCCTGTGGTTTCATCATTACCTTATATTGATTTTATCAATGTGCTGAGAAAAAAAATGTGTAGTGTCCTATAAAAGCCAGTAAGATTATTTATTTCCCATCATTATGTATTATTTATTTCCCATCATTATTATACCACAAACAATAGCTGCCAGCTTCAATTACCTCCTGCATGTTCTGATTTAGGCGTTTTAAGTGAGCTTGCATATGTGAGAATTAGGCCTATGATATTTGATATTACTGATATTATATTGTTTTTTATTTTTAAAGAAAAGTCTAGCTGGAAGACTGGTGATATTTCCTCTTTTTTTTTCTCCCCTGTGTCTGAGTGTGTATTGTTCTGAGGCGGCGAGGAAGGAAAATAAGTGCTCACACAAACTTCTCCTTTTTATCCCTCGTTTTTTGAAAAGAAAATTAAGCTCATTGAAAATGAAATTGAAGATTCTGAAAAATGAAGCTTTTGAAAAGGAAAAAAAAGAAAAATATGATGAACAGCAGTCAGTGAAAATGTATCATTATGTTATTTGTCATAAAATAAATTGATTAGATAAAACAAAATTGGACATCAATGAGCTCATCCAGGATGTGGGTCAATGGAGGCACTTAGCTGGGAGCCGTTCATTCATTCATTCAGAGTATATGTAGCGGCAAGACTGTTTATTTAATTGCAACAATGAAGAGAGAATTATTTCAGTGGAGGTCATAATGATTGTGTTAACAGGAGTCACAGCGACAGTCAGTCATTTAAAGTACACATAGTGGTGAGATTTAATCTAACCCTCTCTTTATTGTTTTAGTGTCGTCTGTAGATATGAGGTGCAGCAACATGTTGCCCTGTTAACATGGATGAAGGAGTGAAGCACTCCCAGAGTCGCTCATTCATTTCAGCATCAGTGAGTGAGAGCAGATCAGGCTGTTTGGTGCTGCAGCGTTTGTGTTCTTTTGCCTCGTTCTGCTTTCCTTTCCATCCATTTCTGGCCGCTGCTCTCTGCTCCCGTCTGTGATGGGAATACTGAGTAAGATGCTATTTAATTTCAGAAAAGGCTGCTGACGGTCTTTGTGAGCCAGGCAGCAGTGAATAACCACACATTCACACTTGTTTAACTGTGTGTACATCCCCATCAGATAGCCAAATGGAGACATCTTTTTAACATAACATATGTTGGACTGATTGGTATGCAGGGTGAGCCTGTTGGACGGCTCACAAATTGTCTCTCTTCAGAAATCTACAGTCAATACTCTCCGCTGATTTTGAGAACAATGCGACTGCACAGAGTGTTTACCATCCCTGCAGGATGTTTGCAATTTGAAACTCCACTGACTTCACGCTCGGAAAATAAATAGTTGCATACGAATCCATTACATTTACTTTCAAAATTGTAATTACTGAATTTGCTTTGTATACTTTTGTGAAAGATGACAATATAAATTTAAATTTTTATGCATTTTTACATGAATTCATTCAATTTGGGGGAAAAGAGAGGATTGCATTTGAAAGTGTAAAGATTTGTGGATTTGTTCTGCACAATGTTTTTCTGCCGTTGCACCCGAATCTACCATAACTGATTTCTCTTTTTTTCCTTCTGTTTCTCCGTCCAGGTTTCATCTTGTTTACAAAGATAGCTAAAAACACTGCTGACCGGGGAAGGCGAGCCTCATGAGTCGGCCTCGTGGATTGCATCGCCATAATGGATTTGTCTAAAATGGGTATGATCCAGCTCCAGAACCCCAACCACCCCACTGCCCTGCTGCAGAAGGCCAACCAGATGCGTCTGGCCGGGACTCTGTGTGACGTGGTCATCATGGTGGACAGCCAGGAGTTCCACGCTCACCGGACGGTGCTAGCCTGCACAAGCAAAATGTTTGAGATCCTCTTCCACCGCAGCAGCCAGCATTACACCCTGGACTTTCTTTCACCAAAGACGTTTCAGCAGATTTTGGAGTATGCTTACACTGCCACGCTCCAGGCCAAGGTGGAGGACTTGGATGACCTCCTGTATGCAGCGGAGATCCTGGAGATCGAATACCTGGAAGAGCAATGCCTCAAGATCCTGGAAACCATCCAGTCCTCAGATGAGAACGACGTGGAGGTGAATGTTAATGATGGGAGCACAGAGGAGGATGAGGAGCGCAAAGGCCAGAATGGAGCCAAGAACTCCAAAAAGCATTCCACGCAGAGTCCCTATCTGACGGGTTCCCAGCAAGTCGCCATCATGGCTGGCATGGTGGACCAGAGTCCCTCAGTCTCCACCTCCTTCGGTATGTCCAACCTGAGTCCCACCAAAGCTGCCGTGGACAGCCTGATGAGCATCGGCCAGTCTCTGCTCCAGCAGGGCTTTGGGGGGGAACAACTTGTCCACAACTCCCACCACCTGATGACCGAGATCAAGACTGAAATGATGCAAGTGGATATGGGTGGCAACGGCCACGACAGCCCTCCCAACATGGAGTCCAGCGCCTCCAGCAACGGAGAGCGAAGCGGGGAGGACAGGAACCGAGACGGCCCGGGGACACCGACCAGGAGCAGCGTAATCACCAGTGCCCGCGGGCTACATTACGTCCGCGACGATGTCATGGGCGACCCCCAAGCTGATGTTGGCCAGATGGGGCTGGAAGCGATGGCCGGGATGACGGAGAAACACCTTGCCTCGCTGTACGCCCTACCTGTCAATCACAAATCAGACAGCCTCATGTCCATGCCGGCATCCATGGCGGCATCCATGGCCTCCACTCTTCCCATGTCCCCAGCCCTGGCAATGTCTATGGACTTCAGTACCTACGGGGGACTGCTGCCTCAGAGCTTCATCCAGAGAGAGTTCTTCAGCAAGCTCGGAGAGCTGGCAGTGGGCATGAAACCAGACGGCAGGAACCAGCACGAACGTTGCAATGTTTGCGGTGCAGAACTACCAGATAACGAAGCTGTGGAGCAGCACAGGTAAGCCAAGTTTTTATTGTTTTTTTCTTCTTCCGAGTAGCTGCTTGGTAATTGTTTTGGCCGTGAGATGTACGGTCCTTTTCAGCCGTTCAGCACAGCTGTTGTTTTTTTTGTCAATGAATCACATGGTGGTATGCGAGATTACTTAAGCTGTTTGCATTATGTGCAGCGGGACGTGAGTCATGTGGCCTCACACTTTCCCAACACCTTACTAATAATACATATTAGTAACATGATTGCTTTGGGTCACGGGGACTCATTATAAGGCTTCCCTGGGTGTAAGTCACCTGGTTTTGACTTAGGAATTACAAAATATACAGTACATCTTTTTAGGGCTTGGTTCATGAGGAATAGAGGACATTAGTTGCTGCCCTTTCTTACGCTAACACCACTCATTTTGTATGTTAGAGATTATGACAAGTAACAGAATAAATAACCCATCCATGTGACGTCCTTTGACGGACACAGACCTTAGTTGTGTGTGGCTCGGGCCCACTCCTTCAATAACGGCCCAGGTGACTGCTGTCGTAACATTGTCTAAGACCATTAGTCACGCCTTACAAGATGTGGGCGGCAGCTATCACACACACTTACCAAAGTGGTACCCCCCCTCATCCTGGACCCGACTCACCTCCCCTTTCCCATAACTGCACAAGGGGGGCCCTTATTAGCTTGATAATTAGAGTAGACGGTCAGCCCAGGAAATGAGTGCTGAACCTGGGCTCTGAGACCAGGAGGTAGTTCTAGGACATGGGGAGTGGCAATAAATCAGCGCAGCGCTATTTCAATCAATGGATGTAGATAAATTAAAACCTGAAAACACTCTAAATACTCACCTTTTTCCAAAACTATATTCGTGTCATGGTATGTGTGTATATATCTCTGTCAACATTGTATCAGCCCAGTCAGAGTACAAGCACCTGGTGGAATGTACTTGCATCACTTCTTTATGGATTTTGCACAGTCAGAGTGTTTTTGTGACCGGAGGCCCTTTTCTTATGTGAAGGCCACCTTCTCACCCTGTTATGTTTGCTTAAATCAATAGGAATGCACAGTGGTTAAAGTTCACTTGAGGATTTGAATGCCATCACCCCGTCCCCTCATACTTGAGCCAGTATCTTGGCGTGCATGCGTTAAGAGCTGGACTCATTCAGTGTCTCGATGTTGTCTTTAGGAAATACTGAATATTACAGAATTGCTTTTACCCCCGAGAGAGAAGTGTCATGTTTGCAGCCGTACACCAGTTGTTGTGCAGTGTTTTTTCTATTTTATACAAGTATTGAAGTCGGATACTTTGTAGTTTGTTTTTTCGGTGTTGGCAGTTACTTCTAAAAAAGTGTACAAATTTGTGTGGCCTTCATGATGAGTGTTCATTATTCATTGAATAAAAGAGGAATTTCAGCATAGACTGACATTATGCGTGTTTAAAAAAACCAAAAAAAACAGCGACAGTAGAAGTGAATTTTGTGCTGCTTATGATCAGTTCTTCCTAAGCAGGCTTAAACAGCAGCTTTATGCACTATAGCTCCTGTGTGAGACGCAGTAATGTAGTCTCGCTGTGTTAAAGGACAGGCTACATTAGTCTCTGTCTTGAGAAAAGTCTGGCGTGTGAAATGGTTGCCTGTGTTTCAAGAGGAATTTCATCAATTCGCTCAAGCCGGGAAATCTTGTATCAAAGGAGATTTCCAAACCGTTTCATGCATTGATCTTCCCGCTTCTCCCCGTAGCATACTAATGGGTTAATTTAGACTGGTTGATACACCGACACGACACTGTTTAATATTGTACGCGCCGTCCTGACAGCCTCCTGAAGTGTAGAAATCAAACATTGCATCATCCGCTGTCTGCTTTGCCGTCCGCACATGAAAGGTCTGCCGCGCTACCCTGAGATGCTTGATAATTCAGACGCTCCTCGTGTCCTCACAAATTCCAATGTGGGTCATTTGATAGCATATCAAGTCCACGCTTTCTTTTTTTTATTCTTCTGTGTACAGCCTGTCAAGCTGCCTGATTTCTTTTTTGATGTGAATACAAGATGTTTTATTTCAGACGATGCGGAGTCGTGTTCCCTCTGACTAATTACACATCATTTCCCCACCGCCACTGTGTCAGGGTCACCGCTGCCTCGGCAACAAACACATAAAAAAAAGTTGGCAGAGTTCACATAGTGCAGGCAGGTCAAGTCAAACATGAGTGTAACTGTTTCCAGATGTGGCACAGGTCGTCGGTGTGAGGTGTCTGTGTGTGTGTGCGTCTATGTTGAAATGAACGCACCAGAAAGTGCCCACTTCCTGTATAAATTTAGTCTCCGCTCCCTTTCATTCCTCTGTGCCCTGGATTGTATCATAAAAAAACACCCCACCCAGACTGAAAACGTTGAGTATCGGCTCCACAAGTGGCGCGAGAGGAGTCACCCATGGGATGCAGAAATGTATGCCGATAAGACGTAGAAGCACAAGAGATGCTACTTTCAAGTATCGAAACCTCAACATTTTATCGCGCAGATCAAAATCAAGAACCAAGAATCAAAAAAAGGAATTAAACATCTAGTCTGATTTGTAATTTCTTTACTTATTCTTTAATCACAGAGCTCCACAATGAAATCTATATTATATATATATCCTTATTTAGGTTATTGTATGGCTGATGGTGTTTATATTATTGGCTTTTTAGGTCAATAAGGTATCAAAGACGTGTTTTTCTGGTGTCAGTAATGCAACTCGAGTATTATATTGGCACTTGTACAGTAAAATGTCAAGCCCTATCTTTAAGTTGCCACATCATAAGACCACATATTATAGGTGTGAGTAATCCCCATCTGACCACAACAACTTTCCCCCCCCATATCTCTCCTCCAGTAGTCCACCCCACCACCTCCTCTCTGACAAGCCCGAGATTTATTCCTTCAAGGGAGCCCAGGGTGGCTGTTGTTACTGCTTCAGGGAGACAGGATTACAGCAATATTTTAGTAACCCTTGCACTGAGAAAATAATCAACACAAGAAGGGCCTGAGTGATTATTGGGCAAATAGATGCATGATGCAGGGGGCTAATTCTGCAGTGGCGGGGGGAAAGAAGAAAAAAAAAAAAAAAAACCTCCACTGCTTGGTATTCCAAACACAGCATCCAATTCACGGGAACTAGCCTTGGGTTTATCTCTTTCACTTAATCGTCCATTCTCATGCAAATGACTGACCCTCGCTGTAATGTACATCACATAAGTGAAAAAAGAGCCTATTTTAAAAGGAGAGCTTTTCCAGCATATAGCCGTTAAACATTACTGATAACCATCAATGCTTTAACTCTGTCTTTTTATAATACAGCCCGGGTTTTTTATAAAGGGGGAGTATGAATGAGACAAGTCAATGAATTCATGCCTCTCCTGTCTGATTTCGCTCGTGTTGTTTTTAATATTGATGGCAGTATTGGGGTACGAGGTGGGAGGGGTGGTGGAAATAATCACCCCTGCATTAACCTCCGCACGCGCACACACTCACATCATTACTTTTTACACACATTCCCCTCAGCAGCAGCAGCAACCAGCGCTCACTCTTCCATTTCCTCTCCTTTTGTGGCAAAGGGGTACGGAGGGCGCTCTAATACCCCGGGCCCCAGGTGTTTAAACAGTGGGCCCAAGGCCCTTATCTGTGCATATCAGAGTGGGACAGATAACCCTTGGCACTCCTCCTCAGTAAACCAAGAGCAGATTGAGCCCAGATAGCGGCCCATAGCGTTTGTTGCAGGTGATAACGATGTATGCACACACACATATGCCCTGCACGATGAGGTGAGGCCAGTGGAAGGTTTACAAGCTGTTTCCCTACACATTGACACTTGTGTGCTTTGGCCACCATCAACCATTAACCACTGCTTTCTTACTATACATTCACGCCATGAGTAACTGGCTTGTTGGGTTCAAATGGCCACTATGATGGCTGCTAGTTGTGCAACTTTGGCTTAAGTTAAAGTACAACAAGTGGTTGGTCGATGCTGGCTTAAAAGAATCTCTACTGGTTTAAGATTTCATTTAATTGAGCAATTTTGAGACTCATCTCTCCACTAAGAAGATGCTAAAGCTCAAAGAGAAGTTTCACTGCTTGTTTGCTTGATTGACGGGTGTCTTTCACAATCCGCTGTGCCGGTTTCCACTTCTTTCCTCATCTCCGTCCTCAGTTCCACACAGCACCCTCGTTGCCCAAATGTCTGTTTCTGCGGCGAGCAATTGTCAGTGGATAGAAACATAAATTGTCAAAAAATTCAACCGTGACCAACGTTTCTCAGATTTGCAGAGAATCTGTGCATTGGATGTGTTTTCTGTTGGGATCTGTAGTAAATGAATGAACGTCTGATGGTGGTTTAAAAACACTGTTGCACTGCTGCACCCATTTTGTGACCGCAGTAGCTGCTGCCATCATCAAACGGTGTTGATGTCCAACTGTGAAACACTCACCAGATGCAACACAGGCCTTGTCTATCTCTATTATTCCTCCAGTTAGCCTTAATGTTGTCATGTATAGCATGGACCCCTGTCTAGCTAAATGGAAGGCTCAGTAGCCGAGCATCCGAGTGCCCACGAGGGTCCGCTCCGGTCTGTTTGACTTTAATTCCATCAGACATCTGTGCATGTCCAAAATGTATGACTGTGCTAGAAAATCTGAATGTTGGAGACTGTTGGCTAGTTCCTTCTGCTCAATTTCAGAAATTGTTTCTCTCTAAAGGGGAAAAAAAAAAACTAGCAGTTTGGAAAAATGATAGATAATAGTGTGTTTTTGAAGCCGGCAGTCAGACGTTTGCTTCATTGTCTCCGTCCTGCTCTCTGAACACAGCACATCACCTCTGGTCTGAAGTCAAATCGCTAAAACCGAAGCAGTTTTCAACATAGCTCATGATCCTAACCTGTGAAACTGTGCGAGCATTTTCCTGCTTCCTGAAAGAAGCCCGTCAACAAAGCATCCATTACATGGCGGTGGATTACCCTCTATTTGAAATCACTCAGTGAGCTAAGTCTCCCCGGCTTGCACTCAGAGGTACAGTACATGTTGGTGTAATAATCCAATAGCACAAAAAAGCCTCACTCAACGAAAACACCTCTCTAAGAAATACCTCAACCGCAGACAACGGCAGAGGGCTTACTCAAGTCTGGCTGCCACATCGTCTCTCTTTTTATCCTCGCACAGGTGCTTTTTTTGCCCTTATTGGAGGTGCGGTGTTTGTTTATGCCCCCGAGGAACTGGCGCTTTGACCGGGCCCGCGGTGATAGCCGCAGCTGAGGCAGCTGCTGGCTGAGGCCCAATTATAGACAGGCTTTAAAAGGCTCTGGTTGAACCGTAAAGATTTACACCGCCATCGCTCTGATCTCAGATCTGGGCTCTGTCCTCACTGTCAGGATAGGGAGATGTATCGATTAAAGACTTAACACAGGGGGCTACATCATGTGGAATGGACTACACACACACATACACACACACACACCTGAGTACAGATGAAGCATTTTATTGTCGTGCAGTGTCGTCAGGTGGCGTGTCATCATCTTAAATCTGGTGGAGCAGAAGGAATTGAGATGCTTTTTGGAATGGGAGAGAAAACAGAAGGACACCACCAAGAGAAAAGAGGGCGGTCTAATATCAAGACAGTGGCTATGGCAATGGAAGGAGGCGATGTAATCAGTAGGCTGATTACATCGCCTCCCTCCCTGAGATAAGAGTGGAGGGAGGTGCTTGTGTAATAAAAGTTAGCAGCTTGACTTGGTGCGACCAGCTGCCTCTGTGTGGCTAACAGCGCTCGGCAGACATGGCCTTTGCTGATGCGGTCTGGCAGGGGCTGCTATGAAACGAACACACTGAGGCCCCTATCTTTTGTCCCTGTGGGGGCCTTGTGGTCTGTAGGGAGGGATAAGGATAACATACTGTACTGGAAGTTGGCCCTGTGTGTGTGTCCATGTGAGCGTATGTTTTTTTGTCGTGTTGCGGGGGGCTCAAGGGGAGTACTAATTACAGCCAGTTATCAGGTGACATGCAAATGTGTTATCGGCCTTAACTTCCTGATGTGTATCTGTACTCCCTGTAGCTGCTGTGAGTGTTGGCAGGGGAGGAGGTTGTGCCACTGTTTTCTCTTTAAATGCACAGGGAAGGGGGAATGATTTCTTTCTTTTTTCTTATTTTCTAAACCTTTTATTAGACTTTTTCTTCTCTCGGCAGACTTTCTTACTGTATTAAGGTGCATGCATCATTGTCAACTTTCCCATTAAAAAAGAAAAAGTCAATAGAATTAGAATGATCTGGCCTTAAAGCTGAGTGGGTTTTAGTTCTAGTTCATAGAGCTCTGCCTCTGTTCTCCTGGACCTGAACGCTCTGGGTTCTAATCCCATCGATATCCCATTAGCATCCCCTCTCTGGGTCCCCGCCACATGAAAGATGTGTCGGTTCCCCCTCTCTGATTCTATTGCTCTGGCAGACCGTAAGGAGGACGGCCACAATGAGCAAATGTGCTAGAGCCAAAGGGCCAACCCAAGTGTGCTCACAAATGTCCTGTGTGTGTGTGGTGTGTGTATGTGTGTGTGAAAAAAGCTGCCACCGCCACCTCAGAGGCCCCCTAGCCTCCCTGGGAAGTATCAAACCAGAGCCCTCCGCGGGCTTCCAGCGAGAGAGCTTCTAATTAGCCTCTTTGTTGCCACTTGAATGGTTTGCCAGAGATTGGCAAGGGGCCCCAATGGAGTGATACCAGCACGCTAAGAAGCTGGTCATAAAAATTACCCCCCATTCTCTCCACCGTCACCTGTCACAAAGGAGCTCTCAGGTAGGAAACTGAGGCCAGAGCAGCACCATGTGAGCTGTTAATCCACCTCTTCAGAGCCCAAGGAGACGTGCTGGCTCAACAGGTGGATGCTAGGTTCGTGCTAGCTGTCTGCTCAACGGATGGATGAAAAATTAAAATCAAACCGCCATCATAACCTCCAATAATTCATGTCGCTGGTAATGCACACTTATGATGGGTCGTTAGGCTGCTGTTGAATTGCTAAAAAGAAGTCAACCTGGTGATCACGAGCAGTTGGGACAATCATTCTTTAAGTAGAAATACAGTGAAAACTACTAACAGCAAGAAAGGACAAACTGACATTTTTTTAAGGGCTGTCAATTGATTAAAATATTTGACCACGATTAATTGCAAATTAATTGCACATTTGTTCAAAATGTACCTTTTTAAAGGGAGATTTGTCAAGTATTTAATACTCTTATCAACATGGGAGTGGACAAATATGCTGCTTTATGCAAATGTATGTATATATTTATTATTGGAAATCAATTAACTACACAAAACAATGACAGATATTGTCCAGAAACCCTCACAGGTACTGCATTTAGCATACAAAATATGCTCAAATCATAACATGGCAAACTGCAGCCCAACAGGCAACAACAGCTGTCAGTGTGTCAGTGTGATGACTTGACTATGACTTGCCCCAAACTGCATGTGATTATCATAAAGTGGGCATGTCTGTAAAGAGGAGACTCGTGGGTACCCATAGAACCCATTTTCATTCACATATCTTGAGTTCAGAGGTCAAGGGACCCCTTTGAAAATGGCCACGCCAGTTTTTCCTCGTCAAAATTTAGCGTAAATTTGGAGCGTTATTTAGCCTCCTTCGTGACAAGCTAGTATGACATGGTTGATACCAATGGATTCTTTAGGCTTTCTAGCTAACTGAGCCCGTTACAACTGAAAAATCGCAAGTTACGTTAAAGAAATTAATGGCGTTAAAATGAATTTGCTTTAAGGCGTTATCATCGTGTTGACTTTGACAGCCCTCATTTTTTTGGGGTTACCATGATGAAAAATCTCAGTCCATCTAAAGTTAGCCTTAACTTATCTAATATAACTTAACACAACAGGGATTGTTCATTGACAGAAATATACAATACATTTTAATTTATCTGCTTAAATATAGGTTTATCAGCTACCAAATTGTTTGGTTTTCGTAGGATATATACCAACAGGAGTTAATGGCCGTTAAAACACGTTGACACATTTTTTCAATATGTCAATACTTTTCTTAATATACGTCATAGTATGCAATTATTAAAACATTTTTTGTTAAGACAAAATTCAAAATATATTGTTCAAGATTTCAGAGGCAGTGCATGTCCTCCTATTTTATGCTACTTATCAACTAGCATGTTAGTTTACTGGCTACTAGCACCTTATTAGTAATTCATTATTTTCATATAAATTTATTTCATTTTCACATTTGTTATTGACTCTCACTCAAAAATGTCATATCTAACTTGTGAAATGCGTCACATCAGACCCCAAACTGTTGACAAATTAAGGTTACTTGGGTTTGAGATAGAAAAGAAATCAAAATTGTACTACCAAAGAAGAGCGTCATCGGGTTATCACGAAGCAGCCGATCCGCCTGTCAGCCGATCCAAAACGCTGTCAGATCTATACTTGTGGCGTCTGACATGCTGCTCGGAGAGCGTCGTGGCAGGAGTGCAATGAATGTCAAGGCGACTTGGAGCTTTAGCGCCGGCCGACACGTTTTAAGCTCCGCTGTAATCCAGGAGGGATCAGTTGGGTAAATCATGGCATAAAGCTTAAAACCATAATTGATTTATGTATTTGCTGACCGAAGACGCCCAGAGAGATTACCAGAGGGAGAGAGCTGATGATGGATAGGCTGGCCCCCTCACACGGGCCGCGTGCGAGGTGGGGGTTGGATTCAATTGAAGGGAGATTTGTCTGCCTGAAGAGCAAGAATTTCTGAAAACAGAGTGTGAGTCGCAGAAGAAATGCATATTTCATCAGAGGTGTATTTACAAAACCAGGCCAGTGTATTTCAGCGTTTTAAAGCGCTTTTCCCACCAGTTGTAATTGTTACAGCTGAAACAAAGGCTCATTCTGAAACAGCAGCTGATATCTGAATTGTTTTTTGATTGTTAAACGTGTAAAATTGTGTTTGCGTTGAGTTCAAAATCACAGCTAATTCAATTTAAGGGTTTTCCATCGCCAATGCAGTATAGACCAGTTCTATAATAAATAATCAATCTGCATTGTTGTACATTTATATTCATCCATTGTGCTCTTACGGCCAGTACCTCGCACTAAACCACAAAAAAAAACACAAATTTACCCATCACACCCTACGCAAACGGACAACACTATACATTTCTATTTCTATCAAATAACTCTGAATGAGCCACCAAAACTATTAAATCAAGTTCATTTTGGGGGGATAAAATTCCCTGAAAACTTGGTTTCAAATCTCAAGTATATATACACAGTATTAAATTACATGGGGGTGACAAAATACGCAAAAATTAAAGTACATGACATCACTTTTTCCCCACTGATTCCAGGGCAGTAGCCAGAATATTTATTTTTAATATTGAGTCCCCAGAAATGTTTAACTAGCCACCAACCTATTTCATTGAAATGATAATTTAATAATTTAATAATTTAAATAATTTAATTAATAAATTAAATATAGCAAAATATCCCATTTTATTTAATTTCTTTACTGTAACTGTTATATTTGTTTTATAAAGCTTATCTCCCTACATAGCAGTCCGGTTCCAGGTGTGTAATTCTATTGGAGAATAATAAATTATTTTCATTTTGAATTAATTTATTCAGGTTTTTTAGCAGGAGGTAACAATGGTTATTGAGCCTATGGCCCACTTATGAAAGTATTGTAATACTTATATATATATGTAGTATTATGAACTGTGGCGACACAGGAAAAAAGGCTGTATTACAGTTTGCCTCCATTGACATCTGCACATTACTCTGACAACCTGAAGGTCATGTATCAAGAAAAAGAGTATAGTACAGTTTACAGTTGTCACCATTGTGTTACCTCATTCAGCAATTAGTGAATTAACATTTATTTAAATGAAAATCTTCAAGACTGCCACTTTAAAGTGATCAAATCTAGTCTAAAAAATATTCAAATCAGCCATAAAAAACATCATATTTAATATGTGTCAAATCGTAGAAGGTAACCTCCGCTTTAAGTCTTTACAAACCTCCGACATTTGCATAAATGTTACTGTTGACATGACCTGTCAGTGGTACAGTAGCCACGGCTCTGAGTGAGCCAAGCAATTACAATGTTTTTATAGTAATGAAAAGATGAAATATATATTTGTATGAGTGTTTACTGTAAGATCACACTCATCTTATTGACCATTGACCGTCAATTTAATTGATTCCCTAATTGGCATCATAATTTCCTGATGGTCCCTGATGAGGTAGTTGACAGTGACCATCATTTGACTGGTCTCGACGGTCCTCCCGCCATAATCAGCCCATGAATTTCTCTCCTGACACATCATGAATCCTCTCCTTCTTGTTTACTGCCCGACTGTCAGGCGTCTCCAAGGTCTCTCTTGACCGCTTCCAGATTGTTTTGTGTTTGTCTGTTTGTCCCTGGGCCCCGAAAGGCGAGAGTGGGATAGTAAAAGAAGAAAAAAAAAAAGCCATTCCATTTCCTGGACTGATCACTGAAGCGGGTGGCTCTGACATGTCATGACTCAAACAGCATCATTTCTGCCACTCCTGTCTCGCCGCTGACCTTACAAATGATGCTGTAGGCTCCCGCCATATGCCATTAAGCATGGTGTAAAACAGGATGGGGTTTTATCCGCCTCATACGAGCAGCAGCAGCGGCAGCACCCAGACACCCTCTCTGCCGTTTTCACTCCCTGCTCTCACCTTTTCGGAGAAGAAAAGCAGATTACAGCGGCAGTTTTCTCTCTGATGGTTTTGTCCATATACTGTCTCCTCTTCCTTCCCTGCTTGTGTTTTATTGCCTCCTGTGAGTGTTGGTCTGAGGCGAGGAGCTGGAGCTTCCCTAACAGGTGTTTGGGTGCTTATCGCCCACGTCTGTGCCCTTATCTCTGGCCCTCAGCTTCCTGCATCCTCTCTCTTGCATGCCTCAGAGTGGGGATATATTTCACTTAGCCTCTGACCCGAAACCTTCTTCTCTATCTCTCTGGGTCTCTCTCTCTCTCTCTCAGGGCTGCTAGCCTTTAGACATATCCTCACCATCACCTAACTTGACTTTATTTTTTCTTCTTAATATCACTCATAGCCAGCAAGAGATCCTAAAATTCAAGATCATGGAAGATAATTAAACTAGGGGCTACAACTAACAATCATTTCCATTATCATTTTTTAGATTATTTTCTTAATGAATCAGGTTTAGTCTGTAAAATGTCACAAAACGCCCAAGGTCACACCGTTTTTGTTTGGCATTTTCCTTGATAAATGACTTAAATGATTATCAAAATTGTTTTTTTTTGATTGACTAATCAGTAAATCAACTTAGTATTTCAGCCCTAGATTATACACGCTCAGTCGCCAGGAAAAAGTGTTGGCATTGGACGTTCATGCAAACCAGGGATACATTAAATGTTGACGTTTTTGCATTCGGTCAGAGAAAGTGACGCAGTATAAAGAGCAAAAACGGATGTGTCCACAACGTTCAGTGTCAAACGTAGTAGTTTTAAGCCCAGCCATGTAGTTCTCTCTTAAACCTAGTGGTTTTGTTGCGTTGTAACGGTCGTTACGTAAACCCTGATCTTTTTTTCTAACCTTAACCGAGTAATTTTGTTGGCTAAATCTAACCACTTGTTTCACAACGTTAACAACATAGCATTGCGTGATACAAGGCTGATATGAAACATATTTTTGATTCAAAAATGTTGCCATTCAACGTATCCGTGGTTTGCAGAAACGTCCAATGCCAACATTAATTCTGGCGTCTGGGTTGATTATACATATTAAATGTGTAGGTAGGCATCCTAAATATAAAACAATTTTGTAGAAAATCAAGTGTTCTCCTCCAACTGGCGCGGATCGATCTAGAAGGAAGCACACGGTTGAATTAGAGTGGAAATGTCTTAGTGGCTCCAGCACAGAGTGAGCTTTGATGGTGTTTGGAGCTGCGAGTTTGATCCAGCATTTTGTCAGAGTGATTGGTCTCAGGCTTTAGCCCCACCTCCACATTCCCTCTATCCTTCCCTGCTCCCAAGTCTCACACGGGGACAAAGGCTAAAGTGTCTGTGGGATGGGGTTGTGATGCTGGTTTGGAGGGGGTTGACCCCCTCGGAGGACCTGACAGGGGCCCTTCTTTTTTTTTTTTCTAATCCCCATTCTGAGTGGGCACAGAGGGGAGAGAGCCCACAGTCTAACACCCATGAGAGAGCCTATTGTGAGCGGTGGGCTCTGTTACAGTAGGATGGATGCAGGGGTCTCAGGCCCAGATAAACGCCGGGGTCAGCCAGGCCCCCGTTATTTACAGTAGGCCCTTTCATTGCCTGAGTGAAACAGGAGCCTATGGTGGAGGTGGAGGTGGTGGGAGGGCTTCAGGGGACGACCACTGTTTGTGCTCAGCCAGGCCTCCACTATAGGTCAAAGAGCACGGGGGGTGGGGCCACAGGGGTTACAGACCTGACTTTTGTCTGTGTGTTGGGGGGAGTTGTTGCTTCATATAGGGGGAAAAGAAAAGGTTGAGGGGGGGGTTGGCTTCTGAGAGGAAAAAGCGGCAGTTATGACTACCACACACACTTTTCTGTCATTTAACATAGCTTTAGATAACATGTACAGAGGGCTGCAGGATTTGTGCAAAAAATATGATCTATAAATATTGCAATTAAAATTATTTTCTATGCATGACACAAAAAATACAATTTGCTAACAATAGATACAGCTCTGTTTTGCTTTTAGCCTGCACTTAACCTGTGTTGTAAAGGACTTTATGTGTGGAATTAATTTGATTTCAGTTCGTATTGTGTTCCAGAGTTGACAGCCCTTGTATGGAGAAAGCTTGATTGTCCAATGTAGTTCTGCGATGTGGTATTTTACAGTTCAGCATGCTCCTAGCTACTCTATTACTGTCTTGTCTTTGGATATATCTGGAAAAAAGGCTCTGGGGTTAGATTGTTAAGACATTTAAAGACTAATCTGAGAAAACAAAAAAATGAGTAAAGCTCTCAAAGCTGAGTAGATTGTGTCTTTTTTAGTACGTGACATACCATAGGTGTGGAGAAACGGGCTTAATTAAGGACGTGAACCTGCTGAACCTTCCAACACAAAGAGAAGAGCAATGGCAAGAGTGTAAGAACTCAGTATGTGTCCTTTTGTCAGCGTGTCGCTCAGAAAAGTGAAAATTCAACACCATCACAAATGACTGCATGACTGGCTTCAATTGTCCTGAAGTGACTCCGTGACCTACATAAGCATCCGCTATAGGAGCTAAAGAAACATACACACTAAAAGAAAAAAAAAGCTCTACAGCAATGTGATGTAACTCAATGCTTCAGAATGAGTTAGTTAGGTCATCTTCCTTCTCACGTGACATCCAATACTCTGGAATAATCCCTATTTTCTGACAAATCCCAAAACCCAAATGGTCTCAGAAGCAGGTTGAAGTAAAAAAACATTCACCTCTTGCTGTCAAGTACATTTATTAAGCTTAATCCCACCCGATTCATTACCAACCCAATTCCTGTTTGTTGCCTTTAATTAAGAAATGGGAAGTTGCCAGCACGAGAAAGAGAACCGGTACCATCTGCCAGAAGACTCCAGCGTAATCTCGCCATAATCTTAGTGTCAACCTTCCACGTTGGGAGGCCGGGACGGAGGGGAAAGACAGCAGAGACGTACAATAAAGACAGAGGTCTCTCCGGTCTTTCATTTGCCGGAACAGATTTTATTATTTTTGCTCGGACAATGACGGGAGGGGTCAGAGGTCAGCAGGCGAGAACTTTACAGATGAAGCGAGGTGCGGTGGGGGTGGAGGGGGTGCAGCAGTGTGGTTTGACCCCCCACCTCTCACCCCTATTGTCCTGAGACAACACAAAGGCTCCTGTCAAACTCTAGTGGTCAGCGCTTCGGCCAAACCGGCCAAGCCGCAGCAGCAAGAGGGTTTGAATCTGGCTGAAGCTGCCGCCGATGACCAATCAGGAGACAAAGAGAGGCAACGGTTTGTCTGCTCAAACTATACTTTTTTATCCCAAAAATGTAGAAAGAGCAGGAAATAATTGACTTGTTCTCTTCCTGACCTTTTGTTCCGAGTCGGTGGTGGAACATAACTAAGCACAATTTCACAAGTACAACATCGAGGTACTTACTTTTCATATTACAGCTTGTAAAATATGATGCATTGCTATTGATAAAACCACACAACAGTATGTCAAATATGTATTTAAAATCAGCTACACTTTAACCTGGTACAACATTGAAATACTGATATATTTTTATATTCATCTTTTTTTTTTTCCAGAATATCTGCAAAGTACCTTTGGTTGAAAATAAACCTTCCTATTAATCAGAGTAACAAAATAATTCTAAATAAAGGATGAAAAAAATGGATAGAAACCATGACTTGTGCGTAATAAGAGGTCGGAGAGTTGAAGGTTGGATGTTAGTTCTTTAAGAATTCCTGAAAAAAGCCACATATACACAGTGATTTTGTGCCGTTTAACCTTCCATCCATTCATTGCCTATTTGTTGTAGATCAAGGACTCATTTATTCTTAGCAATCCTATAAAATGCAGTTGGTTAATAACCCTGGAAAAGCTGCGTTTGACACACAGCAGAGCTCTGCGGCAGGTATTAGTCAACAGCTCAGCTACTGTCCTCATTCATCCGTCTGTAACAGCGACGGTGGCGGCTCGCATAAAAAATGAGTCGGCGGCCAAAGTCCCGCTGACATTTTTCACCTCGAAAGAGAAAAATAACACGCAAAAGGTAAAAGCGTATTGGATCAGAGAGCACAGCTGCAGCACGAACAGGGCTCGCTGCATAGCTTTACATTTTCTCTGCTTATGTCTTGCTTTCTGTCTCCTAAATACCCTTGACATATTACGGAGGAGATCAAAAGCCCAGGAGAGAGATGTGGGCTGCATGTGGGTGTCAAGGTACAATGTAGGCCGGAGTCAGGCCTCACAAAGGGAATGTACAGGCATTGTGGCGTTTGATTCGCCTCCGTCTTCGACCATCGTTCTGGGCGATCTGTACTTCACTGACATCGGAGTTAAAATTAAATATTTTCCTGATGAAAAAGGAGACAGAAAAAATCAAGTACATTAATAAATGACGAATTGCTTCGTCAATCAACAGAAAAATTGACAATCGACCAACTTTTTAAAGTTATTTATTAAGAAAAATGCCAAATATTCTCTAGTTCCAGCTTCTCAAATGTGAGGATTTGCTGCTTTTCTTTGTTTTGCATCATAGTGAAATTTAATATCTTTTGTTTTTTTTTTCCAGACAAAGCCAGACATATTAAGGTGTCAATTTGAGCTCTGGGTACGGATAATAATGGGTGTCTTTTTAATTTATTTGCAGACTAAATTATCATTTCTCAAACACAATTATCAACAGATAAATCCATACTGAAAATAATCAAACGCAAAGAGCATTCTGATGAGGACCTCTACATTTTATAATATAATATTATATATATATATTATATAATATTATAATATATAAGATGTTCCTCATAGTGTGCAATTTTATTTTAATTTTATCTTTACAAAAAATATTTTTACAGAAATTTTGGCACTCAAAATGAATTGATTTGCAAAAAAATAGTTATTTAACAATGAAATGAGGCAAAAAGTCCAAATAAAACAGAAGTCCGATCATGTTTTTCCAGGTTTTCTGTAGCTGCAGTCGGTGAGGAGCCTCATTAACTGCTCACATTAATGAGGCTTTTATTAAATACCTAATTAAAGGCTTGTATTGAGCTGCTAATATGAACCCAGCTTCAGTTTGTCAACCGTTTTGACAGTGTTTTCTTTCCGGATATTAAGGCTGCCGGTGTCTGTGCAGTGAACGGTACAAACTGTAACGGCTGTATAACGGTGTCTCCATTTGTCGGCCGGTACGGTGGCCGGGCCTGTACGAGCCCTCAGAGGTCAGTGGACATGGTACAGCTTTCACATGGCCCCGAGGTCCTGACCCCCACCTTTGTTGGCCATATTCACCCCCCCTCCTCCCAGCAAGGACCGAAGCCCTTTGAGCCGAGCCCTCAACCCCCCGCAGAGCGCGCCCCTTCAGCACATTAATAGTGGCACTGGAACTAATTGCCCAACCTTAGATGTGCTTGAGACCCAGATTGCCTCAGCTGCCAGTGCGCCACAAACCCCCCAACACTCCACCCCGAACAGAAGAAAACCTTCAAAAGAAGAATCGCAAAATTGCTGGTTTCTCTGCCCAGTCCTTTGGTAAAACACAGCTCTCCTCTTCAAAGGGCTTCATTTATTTCTTTGTGTTACTGTAAATGTGCATCTATTCAAGCTTGTTTTGAAAACATCACCCTCCCTTTTTCTTGCCGCGCTTTCGATTTTTGTCTCGCCATTCATGCGATGGCATTGGTTTCGCTTTTATTCCTGCAAGAAGACTGACAAGTACTCACTATGTACCTCGCGCCTTGGCGAGACCTTCCCACACATGCCATCCACCGCCATTTTGTTGCTAACCCCGTCAGGCACGATAAAGCGCCAGATCAGCCTTTTGTATTCGGCACACGTATCGGTAATCCTTCCCATCATTCTAAAATATTTTTCTCTCAGGCTTGCACTTTGAACTGTGAATTGCAGTACGGGTGTAAAGTGGTGTCTAGCACCAGACTGTTGCTGTTCACACTGTCACGTCTGCCGTCTCCTCGGCTGCATTCAGCGTCACCCGAGTTCAAAGAGACGCTGAAAAAGAGGGAAGCAGCCGGAGAGGCGTTTTATGATTTTATTGGGCCAGAGGAAGTATTGTTGGGAAGGTGTTGGACCGTTATCTGTTATGAGAGACCGAGCACAGACTATGTCTGCTTTGTGTTTGTGGATGCTTGTGTCTAGATAATGTATTCACACAGCATTTAGTTACAGTATGTGTGTGTTTCTTTATCATCGAAATTCCAGTTTCAGTGTAAACGTCCAGACCAAAGCTTCTTCCTCAGTATATCAGGTCAGTTTAACTCATGTACAGTTCCCAGATACCAGAAGCAGTTTCACTATTTGAGCCAAAATCCAGATACATACAGATAAACATCCAGTATTTCTTCATTTTCATTCCTGAATTTCTGCGGCACTGGGTGTGACGTGAAATGACGTGTCTGCAAATGTATCGAAATGTTGAAGGAGTACAGTAGGACAAACAAAACAAACATTATAACCTGGTGTGTCATTGTTATTTCAAGGATCGTGTGAGAAGGAAATTGGATTTTAACCAAGAACATCGATGGTGTTTCCCTGTCTGATTGTCTGATTGTCATATGTAAGAAGATGACATTGTTTTTACAAGATACAAATTAATTTCTCCAGTACTGTTTTTATTTCCGTCTGACTAAGTCAGTTCAGGGGAAACCATATGCTGGTAAAGGGAGGAAGAAAATGACCATTATGGCCGATTGATGCCATTTTTTACAGCGGTTATAACTCAAATTGTCAGCATGTTCATGATTTGATATAAATCTGAAGGGGTTCATGTTGCGTAGGAAGAGTCTGCTCTGTGTTGAACCAATGCACTCAGGCACAGGGAGCTTTACAGAACGGGTAGAAAATACATTTTGACAAAATAATCTCTGCCAAACTTTGTAGATTCTAGTTGTTTCAACAGACCCACTGGGATGCTCCTGCTGGTCCCTGTTCATTTAGCAGTTTTTGGCCTTTATTTAACCTTTATTTAGAAAGGTAATCTCATTGAGACACAAGAGAGATCTGATTAAGACACAACAGCAATACGACACATAGTTACAGGCAGACAGTGACGAGTGTAAAAGTGACAAAGTGGTAGTTTAAAACTACGTACAAGAGCAAAACCACCAAAGATGCTCTCTCCAGATTTCATAAAAGTAGTTCAAAATCGGCTTCAGTTCCTGCTAGTGGGTTCCAAGTTGAGTAGTAAAAGGCCTTTTTTACCAAATTCTTTACGGACTACCATCCACAACCACAACTAAAGCTCTAAATCTTTCCTAAGAAGTTAATATCATACCTCTCTGTCTCAGATTGACCTTATCGATACTCATGAAAAAGGTTATTTGAGCACCTCGTTGACTGGTGCAGTCGGGACACCACCATCTTTCAATTGTTGGGCACATTTAGCCTGGTGGAACCATCTAGACCTTTGGCTATGATATACCAGCCCTTGTTGAGTGGGTGGGAGTTGAGGTAGATGGTCCCATGTTACGTTGTTTTCGTACATATTTTACTTTACGTACTTATTTTAACCCCAAAGATGAAGTTTTTCCTAAACCTAACTAAGTGGTTTTGTTGCCTAAACATAACCGCGACCGTTTCACAGAAACAACGTGGCGTTAAATGACACGCGAAAAGCCTAAAATGCGTTATCATGACACGCGGAATGTCCTTAAACTGATGTGATGTTTATACGCCGTCCCGTGAGATCAGGTTTGATAAACAGTAGGTCACATAACACAGTCAAAGACAACAAATGAAGGACTTGTTAGATTCCAACATTCTTTTATTTCATATTTTAATCACTAACATTCACTTTCCCTGAGCTGAGGGCAGACCACGGGGGTTGCGGTCTTCTGTTTAATGTCATGTGAATCTTAACCAAAACTCTCCTAAACACAGTCTCCATAAAAGTCGTCAGCAGCTACGGAAAAGACTGGTCATGTTTTTATTGGGAGAGAGGGTTCTCATCCAAAAATACCTTGTTTACTGTCTTTTAATTCATTCAGTGAGCTCTTAAAGAATGCTAGTTAAAACAAACAGGAATAGAAGAGAACACACTTACAGTATGTTGCTTCACTTTTATTTCCGTTTGTCCATTTCTGCTTGGATTAGTTGGTTCTGTTTGCATCATGTGTGCATGTCTTCACCTTGACCTGCTTCTCCGCTGCATTATGTTTTTATCCGCTGAAGCATCATCTTAACTTCCATACATCTATCCTCAGGGTTTCAGCCCACAACAATAGTAGTAGCTCACTTGTGTTTTAGCATTTTTAATGGAGTATCTGGATGGTTTAATGGATTTAACTGGTACGTTGAGACTTGTTTAAAGTACGCTTTGATGTTAATTTGTCAATTTAAGGGCTTTTTACCTGTAAATTGTGCAGATATTCAATTAAAGATATCTAAATATATGTTAAATCAATTAAAAATATCTTACTTGCCTCATTATTAAAGGGCAAATTAGTTAAATTTTAAAGTGAAAAAATAAGGGATTCAGTTTTATAGTGTGATGGAGATTAGTGATGCACAATTAATCGAATATTAATCACGATCACAATTTTGGCTTCCCACAATTAAATGAACGTGCTCGCCTGTGATATTGACGTTTAAAATGTGCCTTCTGCTCATAGAAAACTGTTGTATATCAAATCAAGCGATTCCTAAACCAACAGCTAACCATCAGCCAGTGATTTAGATATTTTGGCTTCACTTTTTGGTATAGATATTATCTATACAACCAATGTATTTATGATTAAATTAAGAGTATCAAATTGTGTATTTAGTTCTTATCACTGCTAATGTTGCTCTCAAAGTGCACCAGATTGAAGCATTTCACTTTAAAATGTAGCTAACAAAAGGGTGGGGTGTATTTTCTCATATTGCAATATATATATAGCAGAAATAAATATTGCAATGTCAGTTTTTTCCAACATCATGCAGCCATAATTCGTACATTAACAGGAATGTAGCACAACATGGAAGTGGAAACAGCGTTCTATTTATTTTAATGTGAAAGTGCAATAAAATCAATGAATAATCATGATATCAATATGGATCCAAATAATCGAGATTATCATTTTGGCCATAATCGTGCAGCCCTAATAGAGAAGAAAAAAAAACTTTTACTTTTTAAACTTTATTTTGGCGGGGTTGTGTGGGAGACTTTTGACTTGTGACCTCAGCATTTCTAAAAACTCCCGGCTACGACCCTGACTGTATTGATGTTGTTTCCACTGGCGATATTAATATAGTAAAACAACAGAAAATTAGCTGAAGGAAGTGTTTCATCCACACAAGCTTCAGAAGTGTTATACATTTAGCACCTGCAGCGCAATATGATACACAAATGAGCAATGACTCCGGATCACTGTGCTGTAAAACCCATGAAGTTTTGTAACCTGTAGATATCATGTCAGATTAGGTGTGATCCAATGTTCAGGCCATAAAGTGAAATAAAATGATCCGCTGAGGCCAAGACTGATGCAATTCTTCGAGGCTCAGCAGCTCTTTCAAGAAATCGTAGCAGCTCCGTTCAGAAGTATTCAAGTTATGTCTGTGCTTTTAAAAGGAGCTGATGCTTCATTCTGTAGGCTTTGACTGAGCCAAGGTTACTGTTCCCATATCATCAAACTGCATACAGACACATGGAAAGGCATCCATGGGTCCTTTTGACTGAATAAAAATAGCTAAATTCCCCAAGTCACCAAATTGCCCCTTTTAATGCTGCACCTATTCAATGTCATAGTCATTCCAAGTATTTCACACTTCTTATAGTTGCAACCACAAAGTAACCTCCATCCTTAACAAATCTTTATTCAGCTTTAAGATCGTACCTTTCTCCCAGAAACACTCAAAAGCTCTTTGCTTTTTCTAGGACAGCATGTGCCCACCGAGACTCATCAGCTCTACCTGCTCTCTTCAAAATATGCCATCCCATACTTCAGTTTGCTTGCTGCCAAATAATCCATCATAAGACACATTTCTTCTTGCTCCTTTAAATAAACTCAGCTACAGTAGCAGCAGCAGCGAGTCTGCCGGCCGGTCGGTTGGTCAGATAATCCCCAAAGGAAACGCAGCCGCTGACAGATGTGTGCATGGCTATCAAGAATTACAGTCACGATAAGAAAGAATGAACTTTATCCTCTTGTAGCAACAATACAGTGATGGAGCTCTGCGCTGTTATTATATGGTAAACATCCTGGACATGATGCGCCAGCTGTAATCCCAATGACCGAGCACTTCAAATCTCCATTCGCTGCTTAACCGTGGCCAGCTTTCTGTTCCCGCTGCTGCTGTAATAACTCTTCTGTAATAAGTGCTGTATGCTGAATCATCCTTCATCTCAGGTTAACCTGCTGATGATGTGAGGTGACAGATGCCAGATGAACTGAGACACGTTTATCATCATGAATCACTTCCAGTTTGCTTGGCCAGTGTTCCCTTAAAAATCCCTGTTGACTGGTTCCGGGTATGAACTGGAGATGATACTGGGAGTGATGTTAGGATTGTCTCATTTTAGGCTCTGAGACGACACATTTTAAGGCGAGACATTTCAGATAAAAACATTGTTTTTCACAAGATTTCGGCCTATTTTGCTTCCATAACATGTTTTTTTTCAGACTAGTGGAAAGAAAACATTCAAAATACACATTTCGGTGTTTATTTTACTACTTTGTCTATTTACATCTGTAGATTTCTCCTAAATTTACCGAAAATCTGCATTAGATAATGCCTCATTTGCATATTTAAACATCATATTCAAGAAAAATTGTAATACCAAAAAATAATTGTCTTAATGTAAATAATCAACTTCAAGTTTAATGGTGATATTTATTAGTTAACATTTTTACTGTCTTCAAAATGTATGAAATTTTACAATCCATATCTTTAAAGGCCGTTTTTTTCAAAATGAGCTTTTTCTCACTCCGAGCCAGAAATCTCTACTTAAGCAGCATTTACATCCATCAGACTCTCCAGTTACATTCCTATCTATATTCTGAAGGTTTTTTACAGAGCAGTTTGTTCATATATCATTCATAGCCTGATTTATAGAACATTATCTTCCTAAAAACATGGTGAAAATAGATTTTTTTAATAGCTGTCAAATGTATTTTCTGATTTATGGAGTGATAAAAAGAGAAATACAAAATGTAAAAACCTTTGACTTTAATATGTCAACAAAATGTAACAAGAATTTTGAACCTGGCTTTATCTAATGATCAGGAAATGTATGAAAATTAGCACATATTTAATAAGATAATTCCTCATTTGCATATTTAAAAATAACATTTCAGAAAACTTACAAAATACAAAATACAACAATACAAAAAATAATTATCTTAATATAAGTAATGAACTGGGGAAGTTCCATGTTGATATCTGTTAGTTATTTTTTTAACCTATTCACCTGGGGTGTCTCCCTTTAACAGAAAGCTTGTGCTACAAACTGGGAGCGTGACGGGCAGGCAGGGAGGGTTAAACAAAAATAGGCTGAAGGCTGCATTATGGGAAATGTAGGATCCAACGCTTCTGGAGCTTGATCCATTAGAAGTAATAGTATGAGTAATGAATTAAGTAACATTACATTTCAAGTCAATAATTGTTAATTTAACAACGTTTCCCTGCGTTTTGAGGGTGCGGCTGCCCGCATGTGCGTGTATGACTTTGAATTTCATCAGCCTGGGTTTTAGTTTTGATTTTTTTTTTTTTTTTTTTTTTTATGTTGCAGAGGCTTTTCTACACCGGCAAGAATCACATTTTGGATGAAACCCCAAATATGACCTTGTTCATGCCAAAAAAACTGCAAATATTCCAAGATGATTTATTTTGGCAAAAAAACACAGGGAATCGTCAGCTTCACTTGGCAGAGCAGACGAGACGGTGTGTGTGTGGGGTTGCATGCAGAGAGGCGTGTGAAAAGTTCCTTAAAAACTGTTGATTTTGTGAAGTTTGAAAGGCGAAACATGTTAATTAAATCAATAAGTCACAGAGGCAAGCAGTGACCTGCGACGATTGTAATATGATCAGCCCATTAACCAATTTCAGGTTTACAAGCTGCGGTTGTTTGTGGCTTGTGATCATGCAGAAACGTCCCGAAACATGAGCGTGCACGGCCATCAAGTGCCCACTTGGTGTTGTTGGGCTGCTTGGCAGGGTCCACATTATGTGAATGAATTATCATGCCATTAACAGCTGGTCACATGACTCTTTTATTAACGCCAAACAGAGGTTATAAATACTGTAGATGCTCTACCTACCGCAGCAGCAGCAGTACATTCAGATGTCTCTGTTGGGATGTGATTAACAGCTTGAACTCTTGTCTCTCTCTTTTTTAAAAGAGTGTTTTGTAATTGTCCTAAAAAGAGAAGCTTCTGAAATAGCCTTGAATGCGCTGAAGTGAAAAAGAAACACTCATACTTAAATGTTTAATTTAATGTTCATCCAGTAGCGGGGTAGCATGGAGGACTGAGAGGAGGGTGACATCCAGTTCTCCAGTGGAGGCTTCAGAAAAGAAAAAAAGCATCATTCATCCGTTATTATACAGATGAGAATGTCAGAAGCTGTTTTAAATGTTGTGAATAGGGCTCTCGAGTGTTTGAGCTTTTGACCTTGTAGGAAGTCATTCTATCTGAAGGGGAGCGCTCACTATTAAACAGCACAGTGAAATTACATTTGTTAACACTGAACGGCAAACATGTTCTTGACACGGCTTTTTTTTTATCCACAACCAAAGGAACTCCTTCAGCAGCTTTGTCGTGCTTTTTTCAAAACCTGAAGTGCTAAATGCTCGGGTTCCTCGTGTGTTCCTGCTTCAGGTCTGTTTGTTCATCAGAGCAAAAAAATGTCTCGGCAACAAGACGGTTCCTGACGATCAAGTTTATTTTAACTCATCTGACGGATTCATTTGCAGCTTTTGCTCCTTTGAATCGTCGGTATATTAGGGGATCGGTTTTGTATCGACACCAAATAACCTTCCATTACTCACAGACTACTTGAACAGAAATGAAAATAATTTGATCCCTGAACAGATACAGGTGTCTGCTAACAATTTATCAAGTGGAGCGCTGCTGTAGCTCACCTGGTAAAGCGGTCTATCACTATCGATAAAGACATAAAACCTCAAAAATAATCTTAAAAAAAAATAAAATAAAATTATCAAGTTTTTCTTTTTTTTTTTTTTTTTTTTTTTACATGAAAGGCACAATTTTGTTAAATTTTGAAGGACTGCACTTTCCCAAAATTCTGCCTCCCCGGGTTGGTTGGGACACGTTCTGGGCTAAAAAAAATAATAATTTAAATGGAAAAAAATGCTGTCTCAATGTGAAGACCTTATATCAACAATGTCACTCGTTCACACATTTCTTTGAGAAAAACAAAACAATTTTAAAATGATTATATTTTCATAAATTACTGAGATATGGAACTAATGAGATCAGCTCTTTACGTCTCACTGTCTCTATTTAAAACAAGCGAAGCCACCAAAAACAAACAGGAGAGCAGAAGAGCAGCTCAGGAGAGCAAACAGGGCCTCGGTGACTCATGTGTGCGGCTGAGAACATCCCTTTTCCAGCCCCCGCCTGCGGTTTTGGAGATCATTTGGCCGCACCGCCGTGTCACTGTCACCGTCTAATCTCATTGGTAAGCCCCAGGCATGCCACGGTGTCCCGGCTGCCCACATCTGAACAAACACCCTCGGAGAGAAAGACACCAACCTTTCAGTGAGGTGACAGAGGAATGATGAGCGAGGGAGGGAAGCGTTAGCGAGGGGAAATATACAGTGCAGTCACCGGCACCTGTCTCGATATTCATCTCAGCGGTGTAGGAACAGAATCCTCTGTCCGCCTACAAGTGATACCAGAGAGTGGCTTTAGGCAACAGAAGCACTGTACGGCAGCACGGAGACTGTCTGTCTGGATTCAGATACCAGGAGCTTTTCTTTCATGTGCTTTAGCACTTGAAAGTTGTGATACGAGTAGGACTGAATGATGACAAACGACAAAAGTGATTTAATGGCAGGAAGCAATATAATAACAAATTTCCTCTCATTTTTGTTCGTAGCCACAATTTGTTTTCTTATTTTTGCTCTCCTCTTAGGTAAGAGAAAATTGTCGACAACACTCTTACCAAGAAAAAAACAACTTGTTTTCACAATCCAAACATAAGTTTTAAATTTGAGGAACATAAAACAATACATGCATATCATAAATGTAGATTATTATATGTTTTAGTCCATTAAGACTATAAAAACCTGGATGATATTGCGTGCGTTCTGCTCTATTCTTTTTAATTTTCCAGTAACGCTCTGGAAAAATCACATTTACTTTAAGTTTATTTATCAGTTTTCACTATACTGCTTCACTATACTTCTTCATCTTCTTATGGCCTTTTTTTGGTGACATCTCTCCAAATTCTTGGGCCTGCGCCAGAGTATTGCAACGTGATATCTTACGAAAAGTTATTCCTTATTTTTCGTGCGTTCTCCTCCGAATGTCCTGCAATACGTATCAATTTCCGCACATTACAGGCATACAGTCTTTTCAAAATAAACTTTTGTCTTCCAGGAAACAACTTGGTTAGGTTTAGGAAAAGATCATGGTTTGAGTTAAAATAACCATGCGACGTTTAGCACGGAAGTTACCTGACAGATAATTCAACGTTTACTTCTTGTTTCACACGGGACACAAACAGCGGTATCCTGTGTCCGTCCACCCCGACCTCCTCCCCACGCAACATTTGTTACTCTTTATACTTCCTGGTCCACAATTCTGTGGCTTCAATCCATATTTATTTTCGTGGTTTGGATTGTATTTGCACATGGCACAACAGCTGCCCTTATATAACGTTTTAGGGGGCGTTAATTGGCTACAAGCCTCCAATTTATGATCAACTGGGATTCATCATTCAGCAAACCTTGTTAAAAGCAGATTTGGATGGTGAAGAACGTTCGGTGCATCTGGAGTTGACTTCTCTTATTTTTTCTATGACTGGAAAATTAAGAGAAAATATAAGAGAGTTAAGAGAAAGTTGCTCCACGAGGTCCAATGAGGGATTATTCACCACAGTCTGATTTCATGAATAAACAAAATGTATTCCGGCAGTAAAATGTCATGTAAGTCACAAGATGGACAGGGAAGGAAAGAAAAGAACAAGTGATGATCATCAACCAAACACCTCGGTTAGATCTGAAATATGACGGCATCTTGCTTTTAGGTTTATTATCAATGTAGCCGGAGTGTCTTCTGAGAAACATGCGTTAAAAAATGTGTTGTCAATGATATTCAGCTTGTTTCTCCAATATTTTTTACTTGTTGATAATTCAGTTTGAAGGAGCATCGTCGGCTTCCACAGTAGCGACATGAGAAATTGTATTAAAAAAGAACTGCTCCCATAGCAGCACCACGATTCTGTATCAACCAATTACTGTGCTCAGACATGCTCTCTTATTCCGTTTGCCCCCCACCCCCATCCCATATATTTCGACAAAGCTAATTAGAAACGGCGTGTTTTGTCTGACGCGGCCAGTCACAGCGCCGACTTTGTTTGGAGGACCGGGACGTTGCCAACAGGAATGAGTCCAGAGACTATTGAAAAGAAGGCTCATTTCCACGCTTCAAAATAACACCAGGGAACAATCAAGGTCGTGTTTATTAAAACACATCAGAGAGGTGGACTCCCCGCCAAAAAAGCCCTGCTCAGTCAAACGCAACGCTCGCTCTGTGATCACAGAGGGAAAAATGCACCCGGCATCATTTTAATAAAATGATAAGGTGGCTGGATCCACATGGCCACGCCGCGCCGTTTGTTTTTACAGCCTTTTGGGGGGACTGTGCGGAATTAATCCTCCTTTGTAATCAATTCCTTTTTGTATCGCTTCCCATAATAGAGCCGACCGGACTGAGAACACCACAGAAGGGACATTTGACAAAGAAAGGTTACAGAGTGTGTGTGCGCACGTGGGTGCACGTGTGTGTAAGCAGCTACTTCCTGCAACAATAACACCGGCGTGCGGTATTTGAACTTATTCAGCATCTGGTGAAATGAGCGCAGACCTCAAAATGAGGAAGCGATAGTGACACGGAGGAAGAGGAGCTGCCTCCAGCTCCGATAGGCTTTTCCGAATCACTCACATGAAGCGCTTTTATTCTTAGCACGGCCACTTTGTACATCACTGAGTTTACTAGAGTGCACTGGGCGGCTTATAGAGGAACTGGGAGGGAGTTTGAGTCCAGCAGAGTTTGTTTTCATCATTTATTAAAAACTACTTACAAAGTTTTTACTAAGTTGCAAAACACAAACTGATGCCAGAGAAGAGTTTAGACTGTGATTTAAAGGGCAATTCTGTTTTATTGGAACTTGACTCAGCATGGTGGTTGGTTAGCCTCACATATCTGTGATAAAACATTCAATACTTCAGGTTTAACTACATTTTTTTGCAGAGAAAACGTCTAGTAATCGAACGAGTTCAGAATATTTTGTGGTAGAAAAGTCAGTTAACTCACCACAAGTTAATTAGTGAGATGTGGGAACATCCCTTGAAAGAGAAAATAACGGCATACAGTATGAATACACAATGTCTGTAAACATCCGTCACTGTTTACAGACCAACTGCCTGCTTGTACTGTACTTAAGGGCTAGTCTGTTTGATTTGCTAACAACCTAAGGTCAAGTCAAGTCAAACTTCATTTGTATAGCACGTTTAAAAACAAACGCAGTTGACGTGCTGAACATGTACGTAATAAAAATTAATACAAAGGAAACAACAATAAGTAAAGAGCATAAACAACAACCCTAATGTGCACATAACCACAGTAAGAGAAAGGACAACAGAAAATAAACTTAATTTAAACACCAGCCAGAAGAGGTGAGTCTTTAGCAGCGACTTAAACGATTCTATGATCTGAGCAGGTTTAATAAGAGGTGAGCTGTTCCAGAGATTAGGGGCTCGGTCGCCTCTGTTTTTGAGTCTAGTTCTGGGGACATCCGGGAGCATCTGATTGGTCGACCTCAGTGCTCTGACCGGAGTATGGAGGTGCATACTAGTGTTGAAGGAAACTAGCAAATATGAAATATCAAAACTTGATAAAGAAATAACTGAATTGATTCATTGGCCTCTTATTGGTAACTTGATTTAATGCAACTTGAAGGATTTCATTTTTAAAAAAATAAATGGCCGTTCTTAAGTAGCGGTTCTGCTTTTATCTAATCAAATAAGTCATATCTTTATCAAATCAAGCAGATTTATCAGTGCACCTTCTTTCATCAGCTCTGTTCTTATCATTCGATTTTTGTGGAGAACTTATTACCTGCGGACCGTAATTACAGCTGTGAGATCCAGGCAAGATAGAAAAGACTCCTGTTAGATAAGGGAGGCTACTGGAAAACCCTCTTCTGAACAGTTTCTCCAAACTGTACATGGCCAGTAGGAAGAATAAATAAATGAACTAATACCAATAGCAAATAGTAATATCTCAAAAGCTTGTAAAGCTGCTCCTCGTTGGAAGTAGTTAAGCTACAGCAATACTACACTTCTATTTGTACAGTATCAGAGATAATTATATGTTCTGTAGGAACACATAATTGAGGCTGTTTTCTTGTCTGTCTTGGATTACAGTGACGTTATGTATAGACACGCCTCTGCCTCCGCTCCCAAACCCTTAGATTCAGTTAATCACTCCACCCTATAGATTTATTACCGCTGACAGTTATTCTACTCATCACTTTATCTTGTATGAAAAGGTTGGGTGGTCATCTCAAGTAGTGAGACGTGATAGGCGTTGGTTTTTATTTATTTATAAAGCCCTTAATGGCAACTTGCTGTCATACATCATGTCCTTATTAAATTGGTCCAATTTACATTATTGGACTATTTCCTGGGATCGGCTAAAGCATGAAGTCCCGCGTGCAAACACTAGATTTGGGGAAACTGCTTCTGGTGTTTGTGCTGCAAAAACACACTTGTACCTCTAGGTGATTTTAAATCCATGATTACAAACTCCTCCGCTCTTGCGTGTAATTGTTTTTACCCCTGTTCTATTGTTGTCTGGCTGCTTCTTGTGATTTGTTAATTACGTTCTGCGTATATTTATATTTATTTAGTTTTATTGTACTCTCGACATTGAAAATTTAGGGCATGCCCTCAATGATTCCTCCAGATTTAAATAAAGGTTGAATGAAAAAAAAAAAAAAAAAAGTGTTCAGTGGTGGAACGTTTCAATCATTTTTTTGAGCTTTTTTTATTTCGTTATTTTTACTTGATACACCTGATTTAGAGAGTAAGCTACACTACCCAACCGTTACTGGGAAATGTAGTAAAACTTTGCGACGCGTAGTCGTAGCCGCCACCTCCCTTTACTGGCCTAAAGACGGATTGATTTGACGGACTCTGGTCCTGAACGGTGTCCGGTACAATTACGACGTGGGATAGGAGGTTTGAGTGGTGCGGCCTGGGGTGGGGTCAGACTGAATTGAATACCCAACAGGCCTAAACAGGACCTCGTCACCACCTGTCCCCTCACTAGAAGCTGCTGTCCTGCTCCTCACCTCTGCTTGTCCTCTCAAAGCGGGAGATTAGCAATCGCCCTGAGCTGATACGCAAACTTTTTCACCCACACACACACCATGTCTGCTTCCCTCACAACTCGATTGACATGTTTAGAATTGATGCCTTCGCCGATGCCATTGTCTCGCGGTCAAGCTTTGCGTCTTTTCCTTCTTGGACAAAGGTCATTCATCATGACAGCATAAAGCTCTGCCCATTAGCAGCTGATGAATGACCTGGCCTACCGGTCAAGCCTTGACCTCCCCCCTCCACCCCCACCTCCACCCCTCCCTTGGTTGGGTAATCTACTCCTTTCTTTTCTCACGACTTATGTCAAAGTTTGAGAAGCCTGTTGGACATGGAAAGTGGAGCTGTAAGATTCCAGTCGGTCAAGCTTTACTGTATCTATTTGCCCAGTGGCTGGTATTAGTCACACAAACACATATAGACACACACAGGATGCTTTCAGCCCTTATCTATGCTGCTTTTAGGACAGCTGTTGAGTGCAAGCAGCTGACCTCTGACCCCTAGCACTACTAGGCTCCTTCCCTCCCACCAAAACCAGTACAACCAGCACGATAACCCCCACCCCTCTATAAATTCCTTCCCCTTCCAGCTCCGCGGCACTTTGTTGTTTGCCTGGTGTTTGTCCAAATAAGACTTTCGCAGCATACATTCCTTTTGTACTAAATACACAAAAGATGTATCCCTCTGGTCATCTGGACCATTTACTGAAAACACGTTGGACCATCTTTTTTTTTTACACTTTCTCTCTGTGTACATTTAGTTTTAACTGCACCATATGTAAGGAGTCGGGGTCAGCCAGCCACTACTTGCATAAATTCCTTTTTTTTTCTCCCTTGTGTGTCGGAAACATATGTGAGGGGCTGGGGTCTTTTAAGGTCACGCATAGGACTGAAAAAAACAAGAGTGGGTCTTAACTTTTCATCTGCGTATTGCCTCTCTCTCTCTCCTAGACCATGTTAAAACCATTTGCTCTCTGCAGAGGTGGGGGGAGGTTTAGCTTTCCGCCTAGAGGGCACTACTGCCTTCAACATAAGGAACTTCCACGGCAACCTGAACACACACAAAGATTACTGGACTGTACAGCAAAAGTGCCAGTGTCCATTGAAGTCAGGAAGTGTTAAAATCAGCACTGTCGGAGCTTAGAGGAGGCCAGTCAACACTTGTTAACGCCGGAAAGTTGGTCAGGAGAGCAATTGAAATATAGTTTGTTCCGTCAAAAGGACATTTTTAAGGCAGGAGAGCCGTACTGCGGTAAACGGAGAGAACAGTGTTCGCAGAAAACTGATTGAAATTACTTATTTTATGAGGAACAAAGTAGCAATACCAGTAGTGAAATACTCCATTACAAGTAAACACCTCATTTTCAAAATGTTATTTAACTAACTTAAGTAAAAGTACTCCTTCTGGGAAAAATGATCCCTAAATAATCAGGTGATATGTTACTTAAATTATCATATAAGTAGTTTTTAATGTCCTACTATATACTGTTGAGTGGGTAACTCAATGTAACTTTGTAAATGTTGTGAGTGAGAAATGAATTCCTAAATGTTCTATACATCTATACTTTGCAATTTAAGGAGAGACACTACAGGTGAATAGGGTAAAGAAAAAAATAAACTAATAAATAATAAACAATGGAATTTCCCCAGTTGATTACTGACATTAAGGCAATTGTTTTTTGCGTTACAAATTTTCTGAAAATATATGTTTAAATATGCAAATGAGGCATGTCATATCATATGAAATATGTTTCCAGAACATAAATCTGAACATTGGGAAAAAGCCAGGTTCAAAATTCTTGTTTCATTTTGTTGACATATTACAGTCGAAGGTTTTTACAGAAGGGATTTTGGACATCTCTTTATATCGTAAATCAGAAAATGCAGCCTTCAAAAAGATCAATTTTTGTATAAAATGTTCTACAAATCAGGCTGTGAATGATATATGACCAAAATCTCTCTGTAAAAACCTTGAGATTGTAGAAAGGAATGAAACTGGCAGGTTTGGTGGACTGAAGTGGAGATTTTTGACTCAAAGTTTGAGAAAAAACTCATTTTGAGAAAACGGTCTTTTAAAGATATGGATTGTAAACACACTATAGGTGAATAGGTTAAAATATTAAACTAATAAATATCACCATGAAACTTCCCCAGTTGATTATTTACATTAAGCCAATTATTTTTTGCATTAAAAGTTATTTTAATTTCATGTTTAAATACGCAAATGAGGCATTAACTAATGCTAACTTTTGGTGAATTTAGGAGAAATCTACAGATGCAAATAGACAAAGTAGTAAAACAAACAGCTAAATGTATATTTTCTATGTTTTCTTTCCACTAGTCTGAAAGAAGACATAGTATGGATGCAAAATAACCCCAAATCTCTAAATTGACTAGTGCATGAAAATGTTTTTGCCTGGCGATATCATGGACTAGCATGTCAAATATCTCTTAAGTAAATATACTTAGTGACTTTCAACCACTGACTGATAGTGACTAGTTGGAGCCTATTGGCCACTTCTAACACATGCTTTGGTAACACGGCTGGAGCTTCTAAGTGTGTTGTCAATTATTGCTTCAAGATGCATTGCAAGGTCTGGAGTGTGTAAGGACTGCAGTCTAAATGAAGAAGTCGTGTTTGGCCCGCAGTATTCACAACTGGTGCATATTACATTTAACGCCTGAACCCTGCTGAGTGTCGTTGCATAACTCCATCACTTTCACTTCACTGGTTACAAAAGGTAACCTTGAATCATCCTGTTCATATACTTAATATTTTACACTTCATCTCCTATCTTTTGTTCTATAATAATTGTTAGGCTTCTCTATAAGATTGCTTGATTTTTAATATGGAAATCCACTGTAAGGTTCTGCAGAAAGGTCCTGTATTATTGTCAGTGAGGAACAGTAACGGGGCACATCGTCGTGCACACGTCCAGATTCCTCTGTGCTCACTCAGACTTAATTGTCCTCCCCTCTCTCTCTCTGCACTGAGAGAATTTGCAGAGTGCCAAATGAAATTGAAATCAACTTATGTGTTAAGCAATGAGCAGGGGAGAAAGAGAGGCACAGCAAACTGCACTTGACCGCTCTTGACAATAGCGCCTGCTCCCACCAAATGCACATTGATTAATTAATTAGAATCCCTTATTAGCAAATTGACTGTCTCAGCTGATTATCAAATTCAGTTTCTTTATTAGACGCAGCTGCCGTGCCGCTGCTCCATCTCTGCTCTCTATCTAAGCGAGCCACTCGGCTCCAGAACAGCTCTCATCCAGCCGTCTGGAGCAAGACAGTCAGACCGGCCCCAGTGATGAGGAGGATTCCTCTGCCAGCGTCTAGATTTATGGTCCGGGGGGAGGCTGGGTCTTCACGTGTATTTGTAGTGTTAGACCAGTACTTGGGGTTAAAGGATCACTGCAGCGTGTTGTTTAGCTTTTTAAACTACAAATCATGTACATTTTTGACAACCATTTTCCAATGAATGCTATACAGTTTGGGACTTTTCTATATTTTTTCTTGCCCTCCAGGTAGCCATTTGCTCCTATTAATTTCTGTACGGTATAAAATCATTTAGCAATAATAATAATGATAATAATAAACTGTATTTATAAAGCATCTTTCATACATAAAATGCAGCTCAAAGTGCTTCACAGAGGAAAATAAAATAATAAACCAACAAGAAAAGCATAAAATACATACAGACATATAGAGTTAGATGAAGCAATAAAAACATGCAAAGTTGTTATAAGAGTCAGAAGGTAAGATAAATGATATAAAATAACATAACAAAGGGCCAAGAGCCATGACAAAACCAAAAAATCACATTTAGCGAAGTGTGGAAAATTGCGTTTTATTATTATTTATCAATATTTACTGTAGAGAAATGAATAGAATTGATAGAAATCAATGGGTGCCTAGACGGGTAGGCAAAACCAACACATTATCCTATTTTACAAAATAGTTAGTCGCGTTTAAAAGTTTGGAATATTTTTTTTTATTGTTATTTTTT
>CAKAOI010031322.1:0-10279 GCA_916701655.1 Sebastiscus albofasciatus | reverse complement strand
GTGCAGCCCTGGTTTTAGTGGACGCAGTATTTTCCTTCTCCTGATGTGTAAAAAAAGAGCAGCAAAATGAGCTCAACTGTCAAAATGGTTCAATTACTTTCCTTTTTCTCTCTCCACTGGCTGCCTGGCACTTCACCAAATGCAGCATTGCAGAGCTGCAATGTCTCTTAGCAACCCCGGCTGAATCCTCCATTATTTCAGCTTTAAAATTGCGGAACTGTCTCTCTCTTCTCAAACTACACGATTGATTTTTCTCCACTGAAACGACAACAAAAGATGTAGAAAGCCGATGAGAACTGCGTCTTTGTACATTTTAGAAAAGGGACACTATCCACTATAGATTCAGCAGCTGTGTCCACACATGTAAACACTTACATACAATAGCAGCATCAGCCAGACCTTCCGCTCGCTTTGTTAGTTGTTTGCAGTCTTAACACACGTCAAGCAATCACTCACAGCTGCTATCAGGGCCGGCCAGAACTTCCTCATTAGAATGGGAATTAGAAACTTGTTTGCTTATTAATGCTTAATCTCTATTTGGGCTCCCTGTTCAGAACTTAAGGCTGTCTGATAGTTGCCATGGTCACCTTTATTGTCACAGTGCGGCATGATGGGAACAAACCACATGTATGCAGTTGGGCTGTACAGGTGTGGCGTCATGTTAGTCTGCATGTAATCAGGCACCAGACTCAAAGGGTTAATCTTCACAATTTATCCACTTAAAGTGTTATTTCTGCCAGATGTCAGTAATTGGGAAGATGGTATTCATATTCTTCTTTACTGTTATAATTACTTATTAGCAAGTAAGCACCTATTATACTTATTAGTGTCAATCGAGTCAAGACAATTTTATTTACTATATAGCACAAAATCACAAGTTTATCTCAGAGAGTTATGCAATCTGTGCAACATACGACACCATCTGTCCTCAGACACTTTATTCAGGAAAGAATCCACACACACAACAACAACCCTTTTACAAGAAACAAATGGAAGAGGAGGGAGCTACAGTATGCATACACATACGGTTAGTAGCTGTATTAGAGAAGAGCTTTAGGCAAAGTGTAAGTATATTGAAATGTTTAAACCTGCAGTAGGCAGAATGTTTTTGGCATCACTGGGAAAATATTTCATACTAACCTTTCAGCATATTGTAATTCAAGTGTTCTGAGAGAAAACTAGACTTCTGCTCCTCCTCATGGCTCTGTTTTCAGGCTTTAAAAAATCTAGCCGGTGACGGGAGACTTTGACCAATCACAGGTCAGTTCAGAGAGAGAGCGTTCCTATTGGCTGCTCACAAACTCCGATCAAACGGTCAAACTAGGCAGCGCTGATCAAATATGAATCAATATTCTGTTACTGTAATGTCTATTTCTCGCCTCAAATGTTTTCAGAATCATCTTGTAGTGAACTGTTTAGCTGTTTGCTCCGGCTTGGTGCTTGGAATTTCTTCAACTGATCTCAACATGGCTGCCGGGTCACAACAACAAAAGGATAATTTAATTAAATTTATCACAAATGGTTTATTAATGCCACACGCACTTATGTTTTGAATAAGCATTCATCATAAGGAAAAACATTGCCATGAAAAAACAGCGTAGCATTTCTGTCACTTATTTTGTGTTCATAAAAAAAGGGAAATTGTGAAAAGAAAAATGTTGTAAATAATAGTTTGTTGACAAGAGTGTCTCCCCATTTGTCATCTTTCTGTCATTCTGAAGCATCTCTATTGTGTTGCTTTTATGATGTTAAAATGTCGTTAACCCATTTGTGCCCACAACTGAAATTGTTGAATTTTCTTTAGTGGAAGTTTTTTCTGGGCACAAAACTAAAACATTTTCAAAATCTCTCAGTTTTTCTTATCATACTGTATTTAGTCTTTGGGCACATGGGACTTACTAACCCACTGTTTTTTTTTCAATGTATTTAATTAGATTTTAGGGAAAAACGTATTTCCATGTGCTCAAAGACTTAATATATTATGATAAGAAAATGTCTGTATCTCAGAAACTGTATGGAGCACAGTCAAGTATTTGGTATCTATGAAGTCATAACAAGTTGAATATCAAAGATATGCACACATATGCAGCGTGAAAATATTTCATATGGAGGACACTTAATAAAGACAATGTTAGTTTTTCATAATTTTCAACCATTCTGACTTTGAGCTAAAAAAAAAATCTGTATCTTCATACCAGATTTCCAGACTTTAGACCAATCAGAACAAATGTGGCATTTTTTCCTCATTATAGGGCCGGCGTAATTGTCTTTGGGCACAAATGGGTTTAAGTTTATTTCCTGCAGATGTTTCACATTTAAAGCCTTCAACGGAAGGGATTATAGTTACAAATGTCCAACATTAAAAGCAATACAATCATCACTATGGGCGTCTTTTCTCCCCATCCTGTCAGTTAAGTTTACTAATCAACCCCTCCCCCCTCCTCTCTCCCCAGATCTCTTCAAGTACAGGTTGGTCAACTGCAAGCTCATCAACAGCACTTTCCTGCACAACAAAGAAGGCTGTCTGCTCAGCGACGTCAGCGATGAGAACAATGCTTACATGGTCTACTTCGTCAGTTTCCTGGGCACTTTGGCTGTGTTGCCAGGCAACATTGTCTCCGCGCTGCTCATGGACAAGATTGGACGGCTGAGGATGCTAGGTAACATGAGGGCAGCCAGGGGCCTCGTTACTCAGCACCATGTGTATTGAAAGAAAAGTAGAATAGGAGTTAAAGGAATACTTCACCCACACAATGTCCATTTGTATTTCAATTACTCACACTGTGTTAGTTTGAATTCCTGAAGAAGACTGCATGCCTCCACGGTGAACAGAGAATCAGAAACTTTAGAAAAGTCTTGATGAATTGAAGTAAACGGGAGCCGCTTTCAACAGCAGCAAAACTTTATCTAACCTTTTTTACAGGTTTTAGCGAAGATATGAGTGTTTGTGAAGTACTGAACATACGAGTGGATAAATGAGGCTGAGGATTATACTGCACAAGTTGTGTGAGTTTGTAAATGGATTTTTTTATGTAGTTTTGCTGTTAAATGTGGCTCCCATTTACTTCAATTCATCAAGACTTTTCTCATTTTGTTTTTATTCTTCAATCACCGTAGAGACATGCGAGAAAAACAAAGTTTTCCTCATAAATTCAAGGTAACACAGGGTGAGTAATTGATATACAAATGCTCATTTTGTGGGGGTGAAGTATTCCTGTAGCAACTAAAATGATTTCATTCTGTCTACATAATATTTTTTTTGTAGCTAAATGTTCTGGACAGAGCACTACCATGTTTATCACACTTCTCTGGCTCTCACTGTCTGGTCTAATTACCTCACAGTTCAGGATTACAGACTAGAACTGATTTTCAGTTGATATGTGCAGGATTTCCTTCCTTCCTTCACGCGTCACCCTCTCCCTCCACCTTTCTTTTTCTCCCTTTTGTCCACCTCCAGCGGGCTCCAGTGTGATCTCTTGCATCAGCTGTTTCTTCCTGTCCTTCGGCAACAGCGAGTCAGCCATGATCGCTCTGCTCTGCCTGTTCGGGGGAATCAGCATCGCTTCCTGGAATGCCCTGGATGTGCTGACCGTCGAGCTCTACCCCTCCGACAAGAGGTAGGCAAATTTAGGCATGCCCTGAAACCTCCTTGACGCCGTGAAGACGCGGCTGGTGGTGCTGAATGACGTGTCTGATGATGTCACGAGTGTTGCCCTGCGATGATTGGTTGGCTTACAGGGATGGATGACATTGTGGGGTGAAATCATTGGTGCTGTATGTGATGTAAAGCACTTTGCCGTCTTGTTGCCACCTAATGGATTGCAACCTAATATAAGATGAGATATGAGTATTAGTGGAACATAGCTGAAGCATTTTACCAGAGCAAGAACATGTATATTTTGTGTTGCCTCTTTGTATTCAGTGTGAGAACAGCTTTTGAGTTTTCATTTTACAACACATAGCTCCACCTTGTGGTGATATAGAGTCCCGACAGCCTTTAAGATAATGAAGTGTAAACACAGATTCAATTCGGAGACTCACTTTAACCGTTAATCTCAGAAAGAAAATGGCTGCATTTGGGATACAAAGTGGAAGATGTTAAAGTCTTCTGTTGTTCTGTGATTCCACCACTTTTCTCCTTTTGATTGTTTTTATTTCTCCTTAAAGGGGAACTATATGCCCATTTTTTTTAAAAATTCATACATGTTATTCCTATAGTCTAAGACAGTCCAAAAAATATTAGTAAACATGAACAACTCTCTCCCAAATCTAAGAGTGCTAAAACTCAAACTTGTGATGTCATCGGGTATAAAGTTTGGAGCTGCTCCATTGACAATGAATGGGGAGAGATGTTATAGATGACAATGAGAGCATCGAGGGGGATGTTATGAGTATATGGGAACATTTTCTGTTTCACAACTGACAACACTACAATAGAATAAAGCTCATTTGGGTATAAAAAACGACAACAGTACTCTATGATATCACAAGTTTGAGACTTACTTCTCTGGTTTCTGGCTTTGAGAGAGAGCAGCTCATGTTCACACATATTTATTGAACTTCACTAGGCTATGGAAATAACATATTGGAATTCTTAATTTAGGTGCTGTTCCCCTTTAAAGGTCCCATATTGTAAAAAGTGTGACTTTCATCTCTTTTATATTATAAAGCAGGTTTAAGTCCTATATAAATACTGGGAAAGTATCAAAACACTCAATCCACAGATATATACACACAGCCCTTATTCAGAAACTATGCGTTTGAAACAAGCCGTCAGGATTTATGTCTATTTGTGATGTCACAAATCTACAATATTTAGACAATTTCCCAGTTTTAAAAGTAAACAATCTAAATGTGTCCCAGTTTATTTCCTGTTGCAGTGGATGTGAATGACAACAGCTGACAGGAAGTAAACATGGACCTGAGCTGTTTCCTAGCAATGCAATTCTGTTGAAATGCACTAAAACGGAGCGTTTCAGATAGAGTGTGTATACAGGTATATTCAGACAGACAGTATTTGAAACATAATGTGTTTTTTGAACATTAAAGCATATAAACATGTTCTAGTATAAACCCAAAATACATGTATGAACCTGAAGATGAGCATGATATGTCCCCTTTAATACATCAAACAACAGACAATAACCTGACTCTGTGCTCTTTATCTTTTTTTCTCAGAACCACGGCATTTGGCTTCCTCAACGCCCTCTGTAAGTTAGCGGCTGTTTTAGGCATAAGCATCTTCACCTCGTTCGTCGGCATCACCAAGGCTGTGCCCATCCTCTTTGCCTCGGGGGCGCTGGCGGCGGGCAGTTTTCTGGCCCTCAAACTACCAGAGACGCGGGGTCAGGTGCTGCAATAGTATGGCGCCATCAACTTTCCGGGGTTGGGGTGCAGGGGAGGGCAGAAGAGTTTTCACCACACTGTGAATGAAGAGCTCAAGAGCCCTCCAAATCCTTCCCTCTAACCCCTCTCTCACAATGATAGAGTAAAGTTTGTGCACGTAACAACGCAGAAGAGCGACGCAGATCTGCTGTAAATATTTGGTGATTATTTGATAGGTTGAAGCTGTGACGAACCTGCCTGAATAAACAGTGAGCGATCAGTGAGACTTGAAGTAACAATAGTAACATTTTCAGTGAGAGCATGACATGTTATTCCCCTGGAATATATAATAATAAATTTAGATTCGGCCCCCCGCCCTGATATAAGCACATACGCCTGGGGTTGGAGGTCAGGGGATGGGGGTTCTTGATAATGAGCCATGCAAATAGACTCATAGAAATGACCACTAGCCATCGTTGCAGAGTTCTCTGTAGTCACCTCCATTCTTCTGAGCAAATTCAACTCACCTGTCAAGTCTTGAGTACTTTGCCATTGTTGGACATAGAATCAAAAATGCGACATCTAATGCCTCGATTTGAAGCATTTTTGACTTTGCGGGGTAAAACCAAGACACAACTCTCTTGGTTTTTCTCTCTAACAAAGACCTGTCCTCATTCTTCTTTATCCCCTGAGGTCTTGTGTTGGTGTACAGACTTAACTGCCATTTTATAGATTATAGAACATTCCAGGTTTGCTTTTTGTTATTGTTGGAAAATGTGACAAGGAGATCAATCGAGCCCCTTCTCCCTTTAAAAACGTTGTTTCTGATCACTAATCCGTTAATGGAATACGTTTCCCATGCCAAGTGAAACATTGTGTGCTGTCATGTTTACCATTTCATCACAAAGCTGTTTGTTAAAGTGTACATTTAAAGCATAACCATTTGCCAGTGTGAATGTCCCGACACATTTTCTTGACTCGATGAAAATGTTCAGAGTTTCACACTCAATCACCATTTTTCAATCATACTGTATATCCCTTTGTAAGAAATGCCTTTTTAGTACCTCTCCTCCCCAGGCTTACAGTATGTTTGTCTGTTCTAATATATGTTTTGGAGGGTGTTATGCATGTCACAAAGTATGTATGTAAATGAAAATTGAGAGTACAACATGTAAACAACGTTAGGGACAAGTTGCTTTTGCTCATCGGTTAGTCTGGCTTAAGTCACCGTAATATTTTTGACATTTTACGACCCACAAAAGGCAGCACAGTGCTTTTATTCTGCTGTCGGTAGCTCTTCTCAGAGCACACTCCACAGGATGTTCTTAACAGGAAAAGATCCCTTTATTACCTTAAATCATACAGGAAGAAACACAGGTAAGCACAAGGGAGGAAAAAAATAAGTTACACAAAAAGGCTCCACTTTTAGTTTTGCTGGTTTCAGTGCAGGTGTGTGTAAGAGATGACAGTTAAACTATAATCTAATTGTTTGTGTGAACTGAATGTTTATATTAATGTGAGCGTGCTTCTTAGTGCAATATTGAACCTCTGTGCAATATTGAGATTTTATTTCTTTTTTTATTGTCTTTTACCCATTTCATATTTGGCAAACACTATTCTGATTTGTGAACGTTTGTGGGGTAGCTGTCTTATATTGATAACTGAACATGGCGTGATAACATACTGGACTTCATCTCTTTTTTTGCTCTTGGATCAAGAGGCTGAAAGATACATCAGACCGGCAATACGTCATCCAGAGTAGTCTCTCATGACCACGCCCGTTTTGGGGGGAAAACAATCCCGTGTCTCTCGCTAACAGAAGTACTACTTTAAACAAACCGGTAATAGTAATAATGCTATGCCGAAGAGTTGCTGTGTAGTTGGTTGCACCAACAATAAATCCAAAAACCCTGATCTCCAATTTGTTCCTAAAAAAGATATAATAGAGGGGCTTTATGGCTCGAAGCTATAAACCAGACCAGCGTAGCGTCATAGCCGAGGCTGCGCTCTCTTTTGGGGGAAAGAAACTCGCTGTCACAGGTGAGGAAATGATGAAAATCTGTTGTGTAGCGGGTTAACCGAGGACATTTACGTTATAGCAGCATCAGACTGTTGTCTCCAACTAAATCTCAGCCTATAGATCAAACTAAATTATTAACAGGTTGGATATTTACAGACAACACTTAGCCTAACATGATTCAATCTAATATGTAGAGATGTCTGGATAAGCAATATCCGGCTACTGCGTTGGACGAGTGAAGACTGAAGGGACATGGCGACGATCAACCTTCATTTATTAAGGTACCGCATATATTCAGGTTCAGGCAAGATCGCAAAATAATTCTTAAATATGTGTATGAAGCAAACATTTGTTAAACAAGAGATGAATGCATAGGAACTTGTCAAAATTACAATCCAAACAAACGGCAAATTCCATTCATATCTATGGGATCTTCGGTTTTCGTTCCCCCAAAACGGGGCGCGGCCTTGTCTTTTTGCAAAGCACCCGTATGTGCCGGTCTGATTATTAGAATTTGAGCATCAGTAGAGTAAATATTAAAATTGTTGGAAAATACTGCACCTAAAGTAAAAAAAAAAAAAAAAAAGCAGCATACAGCAGAGTAGCTCTATTTTGATTTTCCCTAATTTGGGATGTCCTCGGGGGAATTAACATGTTCAACAGTGAAGGGTTGAAAAGGATTATTCTGCTAATGAGGGTATGTATTTGGACCTTGTGTTTACTTGTGCTTTATTATACAAATGTAGCTAGATATAACATGAGATTCACCGTAGAGAACTCACTGCCAAGGGCTGATTGTCATATAATATCCCACATTGGTAACAGCACAAAGTGTTGGCGAACATCATCGCCACGTTCCCCTGATCTAGAAAAGCAAGGGTGATATGTTCACAATTGCATGGTATAAGAAAACAAAACAATCATTAACATGTCAGATTAACTAAAAAAAATGTTTTCGTCCAAACTGCCATTTTTGTAGGATAGCAGCCATACGTAGACTCAAGACAGTTGAATAAATAGACAACTCATTGCACTAATTGTACACTGTCGTACATGCACAATATTGTGAATGCCTTGAGTTCTTCAAGACACAATCTGATGCAGCCTTGCTAGTGATTAAATGAAGAACAAGGGGGGTGTTTAGCAAGAGCACAAAGACCAAAACCTACCAAATGACAAGATTGTGAAGTGCAGTTGTGAACATAAGTGCTTCGAGCTTTGAAGACCTGCCCCTTTTCACATTTCACTCCCTCTATCTTACACCGATCTGAAATCTGACATCTGACCCGTTATCTATGAGTGTGCCATGAATACCACCTCTCATTAATTATTGCCAAATATTTTGTATGGCCTGAGTTTACACATTACACCATCAGTTTCTCTGTTATAGATATGAATATATGTAAATAAAAGTACTTATAATGTATAACTAATAAGATAGCTCTTCAAACCTTTTTTGACCCCTGGAAATACGCTATATTGCAGTCAGTCTTTGTAGGTCTTCAGCCATCGATCATGTGAAACAAGAACAACTGGACTTATTATTCTAACAAAGACTTGTGCTCTTGATTAAAAACTGCAAGAAGCATAAATGACCAGCAAGTCAGAAAACAAAATCTGCCCAGATTCCCTTTTAAAAGCACATTAATAGTATATAAATGCACATTAATCGTACTAAAAAGCTAAGCGTCAGCAGTCCTATTCTCTGTTTGTTGTCCTGTATCACCCATGAAATTTAACAACAACGACGATGTCAAGATAACTGTTGTGTTTTGTTCAACATGGAATGCTGTTAAAACGCTAAACCTGTCTCAGTGACTCTGTTCAGGCTCCGCCCAAGTTATCTCTCGTAGATACATATCTTAGCTTATGTTACAGGGTTCTTTTGTATAATTAACTTGTTGCCTTGAGCAACAGTCAATCGTGAGTGCAAAAAGTTAACAAAGCAATAAATGTTTGGGTATTTGTCTCTTATTCTCTTCTTTGAAGCTATTGGGAATTGGAGGACATTACTATATGCTGGCCTTGTCCACTAAAACGCTGTGTGTTGGCTTAATAATGACACAGGACTTAACAGCTAACATTCGTGTGTACTCTCTAAAATAAACCCTTCAAAGTCTTGAGGCTTTTGTCAATAAGATTGCATCGCCATTAATTAAATGTAACAAAGAATTTATCACCTTTGTCATTGTACTGTGCTGTAGAAACTGTAGTTGATTGTTTGTAAGTATAGAAACTGTTTGTGGAACCACGAATATTTAAAAAAAAAAGTTATATATATATATATATTTATATATATATATATATATTAAAAAAAAAGAAGTGTAAATGAACAATGCTGTGTGTTGTCTTTGATTTTGTGTATTTTGTAAATGAGAATGAAATATAAGTAAATACATCAATGTTAAATACCGGTTATGAATCATAGTTAGCCTAAATGTGACAACATCAGTTCTGTTAAAAAGGTGTGTGAGATTTTTTCTTATATTTTCTCATTGTTGATTTTTGATTGGGTTTGCACTATATGCTGTGCAACGGACCCTTTGGAATCACAATGGATAACAAAGAACCATGAAATAAACAAGAAATATGAAAAGTCAATCTTTTGTCATTTCTTTTTGTCTACCAAATATTGTTTATAACAGACAATACAAATCCTGCAGCTAACTCTATTCTTTCTTTTTATCATTATTATTATTATTATTATTATTATTTCTTTTCTTAATTGTATTTCAATTTTGAATGTTGATGTTGTTTTCTCTAGTGTACTTAATGAGTTTGCCTATAAGCTCATCTACTTAAAAATTGGTTTATAAACTACTGTAATTACGAACTGTAAATTGCATATATGAAAACAACCTTTAAAAAAGGGAAAAAAATAAAGTATATATATATATATATATATATATATATATATATAAAAATAAAATCCTG
>CAKAOI010031321.1:0-18346 GCA_916701655.1 Sebastiscus albofasciatus | reverse complement strand
GTTACCGGGTGGATCAGTCCGCTCAATTTTTCTTTAAATACTTGTTTTATTATATAGTTAGTTTTATAAACAATACTTTTACATATTTGTTTTATTTATTATCTAGTCAGTTTTATAACCAATATTTCTTTAAATACTTGTTTTATTATATAGTTAGTTTTATAAACAATACTTTTACATATTTGTTTTATTTATTATCTAGTCAGTTTTATAACCAATATTTTTAAATATTTGTTTTATTTATTATCTAGTCAGTTTTATAACCAATATTTTTATTTTATTTCTTTAAATATTTGTTTTATTTATTATCCAATCAGTTGTATAAACAATACTTTTATTTTATTTCTTTAAATATTTGTTTTATTTATTATCTAATCAGTTGTATAAACAACACTTTTATTTTATTTCTTTAAATATTTGTTTTATTTATTATCTAATCAGTTGTATAAACAATACTTTTATTTTATTTCTTTAAATGTTTGTTTATTATATCTAATCAGTTTTATAAACAATACTTTTATTTTATTTCATAATGTTATTTATTATATCTAATCAGTTTTATAAACAATACTTTTATTTTATTTCATAATGTTATCTTATATTACTTTATTTCCTTTTATTTTATTACTGTTACTCTTTTTCCTGCTTTCAATGCTATATTCTCAGTGTTAATCTACAACACAACAGGTGTCTTTTCTCAGACAGCGAGGGGAGAATCTTTGCAGGACCCTAGCAGGAGCAGATTTTGAGAGAAGGGTGGGGGCTAAGGGAGTGGAAATTTCCAGTGGAGGACACAGGAGGGGAGGGAGAAAGGGTGTGTGTGGGAGGGCCCGTACAGGGAGGGAGAGAGGGAGGTGGGTTTTTTCCGTGCTTGGGATTGAGAACAAAGGAAAGTTGACAGTATATTTGTACAAGTTATTTACAGTAATCACTTTGGTCTCTTAACGCAGCGTTTTTTCAGTTCGTAGTTTATCTGCCTATGCTGTCCGTTTCTTATCTGAAAAAATCCCAGGAATGGCTGGAACTTATGCAAAAAAAAATACGCGGTATTCACAGAAACTAACTTAACTATAGTTTTAACTGCCCGTTCAAGCCGCATCTTATCTGAAGAATCCCCAGAATGGCTGGAAATCATGCAGGAAGGAATGCGTGGTATCCGCAGAAACTATTTACTCTTAAGTTTTAACTGCCCGTTCAGACTGTCCCTTATCCGAGTAATCCCCAGAATGGCTGGAAATAATTCGGGAAAGAACATGGTATCCACAGAAACTATTTCTTACAAGGGAATCACCTGTTCCCACTCTCTCTGGGCACCTCTGGCCCTTCAAAGGGAAACGATCTGTTCCCACTCTCTCTGGGCACCTCTGGCCCTTTAAAGGGAAACAATCTGTCCCTTTTTTAAAAAAAAAATAAAAAAATAATCTAGGGCCCCTTTAAATCAAAAAATTAAAACCATAAATTATATAACAACACCATTAATAACACAGCTGCAATATACAAGCCCTTCTTACCTCTAAACAGCCTGTCTTATCCCTCACTCTACTTATCTTTATCCTCCTCAACCTATTCTCTAATAGGCTCAAATTATTTTACTTTCAACATTCATTCCTCCATATTTTCCACATCATGGTAAATTATAAAAACACAAAGCGCATGCATTTGCAGTGGACTTGTTTTAGCCAGTGAGATCAGTTTATACTTTAGACAATTTATGTGTGACTTGTTTTTTTAAATGTTAGCAATTTTAACTTAAATATAGTTAACTAGGTTCTTTTGATAGGAGGCAGCAGAGGTACCTTAAACCCTGACGGATTGCCAGCTCCACACCGAAACACAGTCATTTTTTAGAAGAAAAAGCTCTTCCTACCTTTTTAGTGGCCACAAACTGGTGTTTTTCGGTGCGGGGCGTGGTTTTCCCAGGTCCTCAGGTCCTCGGCAGCGCCGACTCCTGGCTTCTAGCTCGCCAAAATGTGGAGTCTGGAATCTCAGGCCTTGAAACGGCGGAGATCTCAGTTCAAGGTTCTTCAATGTTCAATTTTAATAAAGTCGGAAAGTCAACACTAGTTAATCAAATAAATCACTTGAAGCTTTACAAGTATATTGCAGGAACAAAAAGAGCTTTATTTTGTTTACAGATAAACAAACTAAAACCCGAGCCGATCCGGACGCGACTGCTCGCGGGCACCAAAACACAATCATATATACTAGATCAAAGAACTCCTATAGCGATATTTCATCGGATCCTCCTTTTTTACTGGTCCCTGTCAAAATCTCTCTAATCAACATATTTTCAGTTACCTCCCCAGTCGTATATAATGTCAGAGGCCGATTTCCTGTTTTGGGCCCCCTGCACCCTGCGAGGTGACTTGGAGTTCACATTACATCACTAAAGTTATGAGTTACAGTGGCCAGTGTGAGTATTACAGCACTGGGGTCTATACAGCAGCATTATGATAGTATGCTGTTTCAGTAGTTCAGTAGTTTCACACGTGGTGGCACGGAGGGAAAATAACATATGATTCCCTGTATCACAGCTCAGCTGAGTCTTTTATGATGATGGGACAATAACCTACGAAACGGTGGAGGAGGCAACGTCAGAGCTAGTGGACCGGGGATTGCAGGTAAAAGTAATCACACAACCGAAATTTCTTCTGGAGAGGATTCAGCGGTCATGGTAGCGGAGAATAAGAATAAAATAGAGAAAATACAAAAGTGCTTTGAAACATTGTACGGGGAGCTGTATTCTCCCCACCCCAGGCCTCCAATGAGACCCACATCAACACTTTCTTAAGTTCTTTAGAACTATCCATACTCACAAGCTCACAGAGTGAAAATTTAGTACAACCAGTTTCTGCAAAAGAATTGGCCTCGGCCATCTAAATTAAAGGACGGAAAGTCCCCAGGCCCAGATGGTTTTACCACACAGTGGTACAAGTCTTTAAAGTCACAGTTATCTCCGTTATCACTTCATACATTTCACTGGATCTTACAGAAAGTAGAAATTCTACTCTCTTGGAGGGTTGATAAAGACAACCAAGAATGTGGCTACTATCAACCTGTCAATGTTTATTATTTGGATTACAAATTGTTTACGACTATTTTAGCTTGCAGATTGGAAAGACTCTTACCTGACCTCCTCCATTTAGATCGGACTGATTTTATCCAACAAAGGCAAACTATGTGACTATTCTCACCCGGGTGCAAATAGACACTTGTTATTTCAGTCAGAAGTGCAGACCTACAGACTTATCAACGGCAGAATCTGAGTTTTCTAAAATACTGAAATCAGCCTTCGGTACACTGCCAAATAATCCATTACTAGATTGTCCAATGCTCTCTTTTATGCTAAAAATGAAAACACCATGTACATTAAAGAAAAGTGGGGAAAAGAAGCAGGTATTGGGATTTCTGAGGAGGTTTGGAGAGAAATTTGAAGTTTTCAATAGTCCTCAACCAATTCCATGGATTGGAGAAAACACTGCTGGAAAAATATTCAAAGATATTTAAAGACCCCACACCAGGACAAATACAAGAATATAAATTTGACGTGTTGGAGACAGTGTGGCTCAGTAGAGGCAAATCATTTCCATATATTTTGGGACTGTCCCAAACTGAGTGTATATGGAATGACATTCACAAAACATTAAGCACAGAATTTAAGCCTCAAAATATTCCTGAGCTTGGAGGCTCTTTATCTGGGCCGCGTTTTGTTTTTGAAACAGAGGAGGGGTACAAAGCTACTGGAAGCCCTTTTGGCGGCAAGTAAAAAGTCAATCACTAGAAAGTGGCTAAATCAAGTACCACCTGTGTTGGAAGATTGGTAAATATTTCAAATGGAAAAGTTCACTTATTCTTTGAGGATCAAAAAAGACAAATTCTATCAAATTTAGAATAAATCGATCGTATCCCAATGCGAGCAGACTTTATAAAACTCCACTAACGTTTTTTTCTCTATATATATTAGAAATGTAAAATGCCTTGGTTCTAATGTATATAGTTGTGTTTTTAATGGAATGTTAACAATTCCTGTTTCAGTTTCAAAATAAAAGCCCTCTTGCATTTTTTCTGTGGACCGAATTCCTTCATTTGTTAACACAAAGCTTTTATTCTGAAATATTTACAGTGTTGGGGAAAATGCAGTGACTTGCACCGCTCCATAAATGAATAGTACCAGCTTTTAATTGTGGATTAATACAAATGAGCACACGCTTTGTAACCTTTTTCTGTCTAAAATAATTATAAATGGCATTTATAATGAAATGGCCATTATGAAAGGCAAACTCCATGTAGAAAGAAAGGGCTGGCAGTAGCAGTGCAGCAACAGAAACGCTGCCAGTGTGGACACCACACACTTGAGAGGCGCAGCAATTAGTGAGGTAGCCGGCACTGCTTAGGTTGCTAGTGGCCCGGCTGTTACTCAAGCTCATTCTAAGCAGGGTTCCTCTCACCTCTGCTGTGGATAAAGAGAGTTGTCGGTCCTCTGATCAAAGAGAGTATAAAAGGTGTTGCGGTCACCTGGGAACATGGCCTCAAACATGATGGGGGCACTCCTGCTTTTGTAGCCTGTGGTTTGACCTTTTTAATGGGAGAAAATTGGCATGAGAAGAAGAGAAATGTGGATTAATTGTCCAAAGTGGGGGCAGAAGAGGGCTTTGCAGCTGCCAGTGTTTGTGTAAACATGGTCCACGGTATTGTTTCCTCTGGTGTGGGTGAGAACATGCTGGTTTGACTAAGCATATTTATTTTGTAGTAGTTTGAGCTTAATCGGCATATTGTGTCATTCATCATTTTTGGTAGTGTTTTTTGCTTTAAGATATTTTTGACATGTTTGCCTTTGTTTGACAGTCAGTATACAGAGAGACATAAATCATGTGGAGAGAGAGAGAGAGGGGTATGACATGCAACAAAGGTCACTTATCTTGGAGTTGAACTGTAGACGTTGCTGTTATGCGGTATTATCCATTAGGCTACCAAGGCGACTCTTTGGTGCAGTCAGTGTTTAACAATCTTGCTAAAAGTAATGTGATGGTAAGGCCTACCAGACACCCAGGTAACTCAATATGACCACTGTGTTAGCTGAAAACTTCCATAATGAAACCCAGTCCAGCACTCCACTTTAACATGGATTAACGTGGATTAAGCTGTCTATGGTAAATGGCACAGGGTTTTTGTCTGAGTAGGCTGGGATTTGAAGAGATTTGTCCAGTAGCTAACTAGGACATCCTCCTAGGGCCTTCCTTGCTCTCATATTACCTTCATCCTGCTGGCCTCCATTCAAGGGACAATGTAATCACTCTAGTTCTCCTTTTTTTAATTCAGCAGTTGTTGGGGAAACTAGAATGCACAAGCCTGAACCCTTTCATTTTTGAAAAATATACCAGTAAACTTAATTTGATCAAATCTTGAGTTACGATACACACAGCAGGTCTGGAAAGGAATGTTTTGACTGACCTTTTCTCACACAAACTCTTCACACTTATGATACACATACAGACGAGTCTAATCGGTTATTGTTATTGACACATTTGGCTTCATCATAGCTACATACATCCCTATTAGGGCTATCAACAAATATTCTAAATTTGAAATATATAGATAGATATATTATATATATATATATATATATATAGATACCAATCAGCCATAACATTAGGTCAGCATTGGCACCCTGACCGGTCTGCGGCTACGCAGCCCCGTACGCAACAAACTGCGATGCATTGTGTGTTCTGACACCTTTCTATTGGAACCAGCATTAACTTTTTCAGCAATTTGAGCTCCAGTAGCTTTTCTATGGGATCGGACAACGCGGGCCAGCCTTCGCTCCCCACGTGCATTAATGAACCTCGGGTCTAAACCCTGTCGCCGGTTCAACGGTTTTCCTTCCTTGGACCACTTTTGGTAGGTCCTGACCACTGCAGACCAGGAACATCCCACAAGAGCTGCAGTTTTGGAGATGCTCTGACGCAGTCGTCTAGCCATCACAATTTGTCCCTTGTCAAAGTCGCTCACATCCTTACGCTTGCCCATTTTTTTCTGCTTCCAACACAAAGTTCAAAGTTTAAAATGTTCACTTGCTGCCTAATATATATATATATATATAAAAAACCCTATTTGAATATGAATATTAATATTTGATTGTAGGGGAAAAAAGCAGAACTGCCGTGGCTGTCTGCCTTGCTTGAATGCACCGCATGACAGGAGTCACACTACGTAATTTTCACTAATCGATTCACATTAGGTCAAGCTGAACGAGGAATAATCAAACTGTCAGCTGTGCGCTCGAGATCAGACTGGAGATGTAACCACTTGAAAGATGGGTGAGTGGTACTTGCCATCCTCTGACGTTTGTACTTTTTAAACAGAAAACACAAGTTTTACATTGTGACATTTACTGGAGATGACATACAATACAGCCAACAACAGCTAATAGGAACACCTTATTCAGGTTTTTGTGGTGAAGTGAGGTATCGAATAGATAACTCTTCATTTCAACTTCACGAATCAGCCGTTCCTCGTCCATTGCGGGCTTTCAAAGCGAGCAACAGGAATTAATAGAAACAGGGTGAAAACTGCAGGAGACTGCTAATTAGCTGAAGTTAGCTCAGAGAAACGCAGTATAACGTAACATCATGGAGTTTTTGGAATATTTCATGCCATTAGTCAGATAATGCAGGATGACAACCGCTCCACCTGTCTTAATCTTTGCTAAGGTGATAGAAAAGATATCCGCACACTTAGATCTCTGCAGTATTCCACTTTATTCTAAGCTTTTGGTCTGTCAGACCTTCATCAGAGCATACGTGATTCAACAAAGGACAGGCTGGTAGAAATAACCAATCCCATTCTAATCATTGGCAGTATGCAATGCACCTGTGCACACCCTGGTGGTAGAAGCACCACCTCTTGGGAGGTGTAGTTCTAGTAGAGAACTGTGAGGCATACCAATAGATGCCATATTTGTTTTATAATACAAAATACACAAAAGGGTGGAACAGAGTGAATATAGAAAAAACATATACTGTAATATATATATATATGTATATATATATATATAAAAAATAATCACGAAGCACCTAATAGTAATATCATACATTTTCATCACATAGTATAGTAAATGGGGCTTTGAGGAGGATTAGGCTTAAGCCATCATAAAGCAGAGATCCCCAGATCTAAAAGAAAAAACAAACATCTCAAAAGAGGATCTCAAAAAACAGACAATAGAACAAAGAGCTATGTAGGGGTATCAGACGAGGGCCATCATAAACCATAGACACCAAATTCTACGTTAGAAATTAAGAAAACATCTTGAATTACAGCATAACACTCATATCAAAATCCTCGTTAAGGCCCATAGGCTGAAGTGTCAGTCTAAAAAAGCTCCCTTTGGCATATCTTTCTTTTCATATCTCCCCCTCTTGGCAGTTCAATGTGTTCGATGCCCTGGAATCGTAGAGAGGAGATAGAGTGAGAAAATTCATTAAAATGCCGGGCAACCGGATAGTTCATATCATTGTGTCTGATGGAGCTCTTATGCTAACTTTGTTTCAGCATTTTTATCACATGGGCATTTTAATAAATAAATTATATTTTCTGTGCTACATGTGATAAACCCCTTAACAGGAAAACTTTTGCCCGATCTTGGATGTCTAAAAACAGGAGTTTTCCATGTGTTGTGGCACTGGGCACAATTGCCACAGGGATAATTCCCGTCAAAGCGGCCAACTCACAAATAAATGTACTGCGTGGGAGTGCTTCCTCAGTGCGGTCTTTTTGATAATATTCAAGCGCCTCAAGACCTCTGTCATGTGAGATATTAGTGTAGAGGCTTTCCACATCTAAGGTGGACAGAATTATATCATTAACTCTTTTGATGTTGATATCTTATTAATAAAATCAGTAGAGTCCTTAATGTATGATGGAAGCTTCTGAACATATGGTTTAAGAAAATGATCAACATAGCTAGATAATGGCTCGAGAAGAGAATCATTACTGGCTACGATAGGTCGGCCTTTGGGTTTAACCAGGCTTTTGTGGATTTTAGACAGCATATAAAACATAGGAGTTCCAGGACGTTTACAGTTCAGAAAATCACATTCGTCCTTAGAGATCCAATTCAGTTCAAGATCTCGGCATGTGGCATCTGACATCTTATTTTTTTTTTAAATCTAGGGTCAAATAAAGTCAATTTTATTTGTATAGCCCAAAATCACAAATCAAAATTTGCCTCGGGGGGCTTTACAATCTGTACAGGATATGACACCCTCTGTCCTTTACAGTGCGACCCTCTCATCGGATAAGGAAAAACTTAACCAGAAAAAAACCCTTTTAACAGGGAGAAAATGGAAGAAACCTCAGGAAGAGCAACAGAGGAGGGATCCCCCTTCCAGGATGGACAGATGTGCAACAGATGTTGTGTGTACAGACTAACAACATCATGAAAATACAATATAGACAATCCATACGACAAAAAAATAATACATGTAATGTGCACATATGTGAGAAGGTGGATCCAGGAGGATGTCAAGCAGCTTCCAGGCGTTGCCATACAGATAGAGCCAGAGCAACACGACCTCCTCTCCTGCCAAACCGGTGGAGCTAGAGCAACACGACCTCCTCTCCACGCTAACCAGATAGAGCCTTAGCAACACGACCTCCTCTCCATGCTAACCAGATAGAACCCTAGCAACACGATCTCCTCTTGACGCCAAAACCGGTAGAGCCAGAGCAACACAACCTCCTCTCCACGCTAACCAGATAGAGCCTTAGTGACATGACCTCCTCTCCACGCCAGAGGGTGGGGTTAGTCTTCAGTTTTCTGTAAAAATGTTCATCAGTTAATTGCCGGTAGGCTTCATCTTTTGTAATCCGACATGTTCTGAATGACAATAGCGCCCCCATGCTATTAGTCAGAGAAAGTCTAAAGTGAATCTTTTATTTCTGCCAGTGGTGGAAGAAGTACTCAGATATTTTATTTAAGTAAAAGTAGCAAAATTACAGTGTAAAAATACTCTGTTACAAATAAACGTCCTGCATTCCAAATTTGAATCAAGTAAAAGTACAAAAGTATTAGCATCAAAATATAATTAAAGGTCTTATTGATAACATTTTAATGTAGACAAATATTTAAAAAAATAAATAAATAATACAACCACAGAGCTTTTAGAAAGGTGGCGATTAAAACAATTATTATGATTGTGAAAAAATTTTGGCTGGTTCAAAATTAATGTTTTGTTTATCTCCGTTGAAGATATCTGATGTTTGGTTTGTGAGCCAATAGTATAACAATGTTGTTATCACATGGTATCTCTGTGTCGACAGCGATCAGGTTGCCAGTTAGTGTGAAAAAAAAATGGATAAATGGCTGAGTTTGACGGTAAGCGCTCAGCTTCACTCCGGTATCAATCCCATTGCGGGCTTTCAAAGCAAGCAACAGGAATTAATAGAAACAGGGTGTCTGACAAAAGTTCCGCTCAAACCGGCACGCTGCGCTCGCGGCCAGTAGGGACACTTTGTCATGGATATAATGTGCAAAAATAGATATTCAAATAGCTCGAACCTATGTGTTTTTTTAGGACGAATATTCGTACGTCATTTTTGGCCAATTTTGACAGCCTTAATCCCTATGTTCAAAAATAATAAAGTAATGATTATTATATATAAAGAGTGTACTGATGATCATAATGTTTATGCGCTTAAGCAGAATTAGCAGTAGTTGTTTCAGTTGTATTAGTTGAACATTGTTTTCCATGCTGCCCTGCTCTCGACCTGGGCCTCCCTTTCTTATATGCTGGTAATGGTATATTATCAGTTTCCCAAGATGTCTTGGAGCCTCTCCCCCTCTTTATATCACTTGTTTTGTTAATCTTGGATGTGTGAGTGCTATTCACATAGACTGTAGAGGGACTGTTAAACAAACACAATGTCAACACTTGGACATGTGGCAGCTATACTAAAAACCACACACCATAATTTCATTTGGACAAACGGATGAATGATATGACTCAGCTTACACCTAGTTTACATATGAGTGGTTTAGTCTTGGAGAAGAAAAAGGAAAACTTGCCTCTAGGGTCCATAAACCAGCCAACGTGCATACTGTCCTTGTGTTGCACTGTAACTGATAGCTTGGCATATTTGTCCTTTAAATTGTCCCCGTAGAAACTATGCAAGATAACGTTTGCAATATAACCTTATCTTACGTAATGTTGTTTTTAAATATCTATACTGTTGCTGTAGTGCCACTGTCAGGAAGACAGTATCAAAGAAAGAAAGGAGGGAGGAAGAAAAGAAGGGCAAGAAACAAATGGGGGAAAGCATTTTGTTCATGAGGGAAAATTAAAGAATTAGGAAGATTTAATAACAATAAAGTACATTAAAAATGTACAGGTTGTACAGGTACAGCAAACAAAATTTCTGTGGACATTTTGATACATATTTTGTGCCATGAAAACTTGTTACTTTTGCAATCCATCACAATAAAATGCTAAACAGCCTCTGTTGGGACTCCAAATTTTTTTCAGCAATCTTAAAAGCCTATGGGGAGTTTTTATTAAATCAATAAGACAAATGTTGAGTGGAGTATTACTGTAAACTACTCAAAAATATCTATTTAGATGAGTCTTCTTCAATATTTCATATCTGACTTTTATATAATTCAACAATATTAAGCACCTAAAATGTACAGCTAAGTCATATAGTCACAAAGACCATCAAATGCAGGACTGGCACCGAAGCCACAGTAAACATGAAAGAAAGATAAGAGGTGATGACTGTGTAGCACAGTGGTTCTCAACCTTTTCGAGTTGCGACCCCCCAGAATAATCAGGTTAGCACATAGACGTTGTCCAATTTGCTCTAGGCACTGTGGATTTTGGATGCGTTCCGTGATTTTCTCCCCCCCAGACCTGTTGGAAATCCCCCGTCAGAAACTCATGTGTTGGTACACGAGTTTCTGACTCACAAACACATAACAAATAAAATCTATTCTGCGGCAAATTATATCACTCTAATGTAATGTAAAAACCATTACCCATTCTAAAACATGTTATTTTATTTCTAATATGTTAAACAAATATAATGAATAGTTTCAGTATACAACTTAATTCCACAAAGATAACTCAGTTTCAATTCAGCAACACTTTCAGTTCTTTTCAACGACTTTTTTTTCTGCACACTAATATCGGTAATTTGGAATCTCAATTTGCCAACATTAGCTGGGTAACAATAGTAAAACAATACCTGGTTCAATACTACCTTCACAGCTTTTTTCAACTTTCAACTAAAGATAGTTGGCAACGAATTTCATCATCGGTTAGTTGGGTCTTTGTTACGATGCATGGCACGCTCTGGGGCAACGTCTCTTAAGGTTGGGGCAGTAAGCCAGCCACCTTGTGTAGCTCACTTGATGAATTACAGGAAATAACGCCGTCTCCTTGGAAAGGTGTCGGAGGCAGAGATTGATTTATACTCCCGCGGCTGCGCGCCTATGCGTTCTGTGCGGACCCCTCTCACGTGCATCACGTGGTCTTTGATTTATTTGACAGGTGTGAATAAATAGTTCCATATAAGTTTGGCCCAACACAACTCCATGGCTGGAAAAAAAATGATGGAAGAATTGAGTGATGAGGAGGAGCTCCTGTGCCTAGAATTAATAAGGAGAAAAAGAGAGAAACAAATGAGGAGGTGGTATGTGTGGCCTCTTAATACAACCCGGCTCTGAAGTCCAATCAAACTTTTGTGTCGTCTGCGGTGCTTGGTGCGTTGTCACATTTTTCAGAAGGTCACTGCAGCTCTCTGCAAATCCTCTCTGCAACTTTGCAAAAGCTCTGTGCAAGCTTTTCAGTAGAAGTATAAATTAGGCTTTCTGAAATGACCTGTGATTGGTCAAAGTTTCCCGTCACAGGCTAGATTTTTTAAAGCCTGAAAACAGAGCCATGAAGAGGAGCAGAAGTCTAGTTATCTCTCAGAACACTTAAATTACAATATACTGAAAGGTTATAATGGTATTTTTGCCCAATGATGCCAAAAATATACTGCCTACTGCCACTTTAAAGGGACTATTTATAACTTTCAGAAATGCTTGTTAACAGCGACACGCTCTAAATAGACATGAATGAGCATCGCCAAAAACAGTGAGGCGACACACGTCAGCTAAAACCACAACATCACTCTATATTTCACCTGCTTGGCAGTAATGTTAGCTGACCAGATGAAGGTCTCTCTATGAATCAATGCTGATCCTAGTGTTGGCTTTTCCTGCCTTAGCGGCAGGAAAAGTGGGTCGGTACCGAGGCTGAAGCAGGAAGAGAAACGTTATCGTCTCCCGACAGCGCCCGCAGGGAGACACCGGCATCCGGTCGGAGACGGTAACGTTACTCGCTGCAGAGCCCCGTCACTTCACAAGACACGGGAAACCTCTGTTCGTCTGAAGGAGCTGCAGCATTTATTTCTGCACAAACGTCCACTGTACATTCACTAGATATTCTCAGAGCTAAACTAACTCTTCTGCAGGGTGTAGTGAGCAAGCGTTCACGTCTAGAGGTGGAGCGAGACAGCAGTACAGCGAGAATGCGCGCGGTTTGTAATTATTTCTGCACAAACATCCACTGTACATTTACTAGATATTCTCAGAGCTAAGAACTCTTCTGCAGTGTGTAGTGTGCGTGCATGCACGTGTAGAGGTGGAGCAAGAAAGCGAGAACGCGTGCGGTGTGTGAGTGAAGGCAAGCAGGCAGCGGAGCAGAGTACAGCAGAGACTCCGACCACACGCAATGCGCATATGTGACCGCGCATGGGAAACCGACCCGGTAGATTTATACGTGTAAAAAGTTACAAGCAGTCCCTTTAATAATCAGTCCGGAGAGAGTCAGAGTACAAGCTACAATTCTATCAACGTAGCTATTACTACAGAGTCGTGGACAGGTTACCACGGAGTCAAATGTAACTGTTGCTTGTGATTTCATTCAGAACTGGGAGTTGAAGACCTCTGACCTTAAGAAATACAGTTATGATGACACACCGCAGCTTTTGCGAGTACTCAAGTAGTCTATGATAATTTAATGCGAGTACCTGAATATGGAAATTACTTAAAGTGCCCATCCCTAGTGAGGACCTTGTACAGTTTTATGATGTTTACCCTACCGTCATTGCAGGAGAGGGGTAAGATTGGCAGTTCTTGGATCTGGGATCTTCAATTCCTGGATCTTCCATCCAGGTATCTCGAGGTCTGGTCTGAGTTGGCTCACCATCAACTTCAAATCGACTCAAAAATCCTGACCTGCAGTCAATGACATGGCCAGAATTGTTCATTAATCAATTTCCTTTCCACTTTGTCAGGGATTGTTAATTCATTTAACTTCAACAACCTACTCTATATACATACAGTATAATGTAAATTGTACAATCAACATATTTTTAATAACCTTTACAGTAAATTAATCTGAGTAAAGTGAAACTGAATTTCTATCTTTAAGGTACAGTGTGTAACATCTGGCGGCATCTTGCGGTGAGGTTGCAGATTGCATCCTCCTCTGTGTGCCAAGCCTGTAGAAAAACTACGGTGGCCTACGTGAAAACGCAAATGGCCTTATATAGAGCTGTTGCAAGCGTAGGTCACTTGGAGAATAGCAGAGACAGTGCCTAGAGTGTGTGTGTACGTGGGAAGTGAGTGGTGAAGCAAGACAGAAAGAGCGGTGGCGAATGTGTGAGCTAGTGGAGCAGAAGCCTTGAGAATATCAAGTGAATGTACAGTGGAAGTTGCAGTTTGTGCAGAAATAAATGCTGCATCTCCTCAAGACCAACAGAGGTTTCCCATGTCTTGCTTCCCTGCGGGTGAGTGGAGTGACGGGGGTTAACTTTCCTGCCCAAGCAGGAAAAGTTAACACAGTGGTTTGTCTGTTCTGGGCTACTGTAGAAACACGGAGGACGGCTCTTTTTTCGTAGTGGCCAAACGGTAATACTACAACTTCTGTGTCCGTCACATGATGCCATTGGGCCCATAAAGACTTTTTCCCATTGACTTACATTGGGAAAGAGACGTCTGTAAATCAGCAGTTTTTTTTATAGATAAAATCAACTCAGTAAGAACTAACACAAACTTAAATAGTCCTTATTTAAATCATTAAGTCCTAAAAGTTGTAAAATGCACTAATAGCGGAATCCAAAGTTATTTTCCTTCTTCTGTTCATGTGAATGAGCTCCAGTCCGAGGCTGGACCGAGGGCAGGAGGCGGGGTTAAATGAAAACGCTAGTATGCTTCCTCTATGGGCCCAATTGATGCGAAAGATCCAGGTAATTTTATATTCGGAATTCAGGCTTTTTTGGCTTCATGTGCCACTGAGCAAATTTCATAGGAATGAATGGGATAACACCTCCAAGCTGTTTCCTGTTCTCTTTATACATCCATGCTGCTGTAACAGACTCTCCTACACTTGTTAATGGGTTAAACTGTATTTTGGCGAAGTAGATGTTTGGCCCTTTAGTATAGAGATATAGAGTGATATTGTGGTTTTAGCTGACGTGTGTCGCCTCACTGTTTTGAGCAATGCTCGTTCATGTCTATGTAGAGCGAGCAAGCGCGAGCCCGACACTGACTTTCGTTGACTAAACGGCCACAGGTGTCGCTGTTAACAAGCATTTATGATTCTTACAAACCGTCCCTTTAATAAAACATTGCATAAATTATTTAAATTAAAGCAAAACAATGTCACGAGTTACAGTGTAAACTTGACGCAATATTGACGTGTCTTTTGTTCTTTTTTAATACCAATGAAAGAAAATATCTGACAAAACATAACTTATGTTGCTTCAGTATTAAACAGTTCAGCAGCTTTACCAGCCAAAGAAAACATCGACCAATTAAATACTCTATAAGTCACGTTTTTATATTCTCTCCAGTACAGCTTGACTTTAGTTGAGCTCTCCAACTGTTGGCTGATTGCACTGTTCATTACTTAACGCTAATTTTGTTAGACTAGCCTAACCTAGGGCTAACTTGCTAACTTAGCCTAGCACCTATATATTTATTCTACCACAACTCACCAATTCAGGAGTTCCTGTGAGTTGCTCAGCAGGTTTCAGTGAGCAGGGCCTCTTTCACACACACACCTACAAGCTTACAAGAAAGACTGTTACTGTTATATTGTGTGTTTCCTGTTTTATCTGAGTTATTTTTTACCATTAAGCTGCAGGTCCTCTCTCTACAGTGTCACCCAGAGTCTGACTAGTGTATGCTGTCTATCAGGTGTGCTCCTGGCCTGCCTACAGTGCTGCGGACCTGCGTTCTGATTGGCTAAGGCACTTCCGCGTGATTAACTCTTTGTGAACTGTAAAAGTAGAGGGAAATGATACATCCATGGGGAAATGTCACAGTGAGAGGAAAATTGAATTTTAAAAAGCATTGTTTGTGTTCGTACAACAAAGAAGAGTATGTGTATTTCAGTCTGTGGGGTGGATTTGTGGAATAGGTTAGGTGATGGGTTGAAGCAGAGCACAAATATAAATCACTTTAAAAAGCTATACAAAAAAGATATTTTTGGGAGGTATATGGTTGAGGAAGAGTTGTGATGAGGGTTGCGTTAAGGGTTGGTTTATATCTACTTTTTAACTCCGGATGGATATGTGGGTTGTAAATAAACTTGGGATGCTGTTCATATATTTAATTTGGGATGTAAATAAATCTGGGATAGTTTATATATTATATTATATTATCATTCTATGGTATATGAGTTAATAGAGGTAAAGTGAGAAAGGGGTAGGGAAATATAAGTTTTACTTCTACCTATTCTTTTTCGGACACTATTACTCTTGCTTTGTTTGTTATTATTTTGTATCTGTTTTTATTTATTTTTATGTTCAAAATAAAGTCATTCATTCATTCATTAATTCAGAGCTATACCTTTCCTGGATTTTTAGTACATGGTCATGCCGCATGTGCCAGAGAAGATAATTCAGAAACAACTCTCCTCTTAGGTTTTTCACTAGTAATTTCTCATCACAGGAAAAATGTAAAAACATAAGCTAAAGTTTTAATACACAAATGTAAGTAATGCAAAGGTAACAATGTTTGTTTCCCTTTTTTCCATTTCATAGCATAGGCTACCTGCAAATTGTCCATACTGTAGTGTGAATGTGGCTGGTCTAACGTGTGTTGTGCAACTCAGCAGTGGTCTGTAAATGTCAGATGTCAAAGGTGATTACATATAGCATAGCGGTTGTAAATCATTATATGTATATCTTTAAAAAAAGAATACACAGCTGTGCAGCCACAGGGTAAATGCCGAGCAGTAACTCACATCTCTTAACAGCTAGAATACCCAGAAAACACTCCCAGGGGCTCACAGTGCTTGAATGGATTGTTGGATGTTGAAAGATAAAGCCACAAGTGAGGCAAACTCGCACCTGCTGAGTTATAGCCATGTATGTTCATCATAATGCTGTAGTACCACATACAAGAAGAGCGCCATTACATTTTGGGGCGTCGCTCAAAGTGGATGTGTGCCCCTACGGTCTAAATATGTTTGAAATTGCATGTGTTCAAGAGTTATGAGTTTGTCAAACAGGACAAACAATGTAAAGAGGTCACGTACATCCAAAACTGTTTGATCGCACACTGTAGCTGTCTCAAGTGCAATTTATTAGTACATCCACAGGTGATGTTTCGAGCTGATGCTCTTCTTTGGACATAGTAATATCATCAGAGACGCCATCTTTAAATACATACGTTCTGGTCAAATGATAGTCATCTGATAATACCAGTGAACCATACAACCCACACACTTATGTTACATATACAGTACATGTATATTAAGAAAAGTACATATATACATATAATATATGAAAATATACAAAAAATATAGGTAAGAGCCTCATAGCTCAAGAAGAGCATCGAGCCAGTATAGCTGTCATACTTTATATATGGCTAGAATTAAACAGAGGCGCCTCTATATTTAATATAAAATATCCCTAAAATACAAATGAACCGGAATCTACAATTTCAAGCCCATGGATATTGACAGAGGAAGGGAACAACATCTACATCTGGAGTCAGCCAAGTACACAAATAATTTCATGTTTAGAAAAAGGCCACTGCAATCTTAATTTCACGTCATGCTCCTGTCATACTGGAAATACAATTTAAGGACGATGATTTTACACATGCCCTCTGGCGTCTTAATACACGCTTGCTGTCCAAGAAGATTTTGTAAGTTTTATCTCACAACAAATCGACTTCTTTCTGTCATTAAATAAAACTCTGGGTATCTCCATGTCTGTGCTCTTTTACGAGGGGGAAATTATTTCATTTTCAAGTTATTAGGTTTATGAGGTTGAAGTGAGGCAGAAATTCTTTGATAAATTATCCCCAGTCCTCATTGATATGTTCAATGAATCATTTTTGTCCTATAAACTCCCGCCAACTCTCATGACCTAAAACGTCTGTCTAAACTCCTTGCCACGCGCCTGGAATCAGTTCTTCCCTCCATTACCTCCCCAGACCAGACAGGATTTATCCATGATAGACATTCCTTTCCTAATTTCTAATTCCTGTACACCACTTCTGCTTCAGTCATACCAGAGATCCTAATTTCATTAGATGCAGAGAAGGCCTTTGACTGAATGGAGAGGGGTTATCTATTTCTCTTAAATCCATTATTCCACCCTTCTTTAATAGATGGAACAGTTTTCTTCCTGGCATGTTTGTGGTATCAAAACAGTCAGAGACTTACATGCTGATAACATATTCTCATCTTTCCAACAACTCTCAGAAAAGTCTTCCTAAAAATCATATTTTTTAGGTACCCAAAGGTTCTCATTAGAAATGCTCACCCTAGTTTTCCTAAATTACCAGCGGCTACTAATCTCGACCCTTTTTTGACCCCACTATCCACCATGAAGGGCATCAAATCAAATCAAATGAATTTATTTTTGTATAGCGTCAAATCACAACAGAAGTTATCTCAAGACGCTTTATGTATAGAGCAGGTCTATGACTGTACACCATAGTTTAGAGACCCAACAGTATCCACCAAGCGCACTGTGGCCAGGAAAAACTCCCCTATTACAGGGAAGAAACCTGGAGCAGAACCGGGCGCAGGGCGGGCAGCCATCTGCCAAGACCGGCTGGGGGGATAGATAGATAGATAAAGAGAGATAGAGAGAGAGAGAGAGAGAGAGAGAGAAAGAGAAAGAGAGAGAGAGAAGCAGCCACAATATTAGCCTAGCAGCTGTAATAGCTAATACAAGTAGGACTGATAACACAAAGCCAATAGTGGTGGATGGAAAGAGTGATAATACAACTATCGGAATTGATATCATTGGGTCGTCCTCAGACGGGCTTTCAAGTGGAGCT
>CAKAOI010031320.1:0-20062 GCA_916701655.1 Sebastiscus albofasciatus | reverse complement strand
TATATATAACCACCAACAACCAACCACCACTGTATATATAAATATATATATATAAAATGACCTGAAACTTCAAGAGCTGGTCTTATTGAATGTCTTTAAAGTGCTTCTAAAAGATTTAGAAGCAAGCACATCTGGTTGTAGATGTTTTGAATGCTGATGAATGTTTTTTGATACCTTATGTTTGTTTTATGTCTGCAACCGTGTAACTGTGCTGCTGCCTATCTTGGCCAGGACACTCTTGGAAAAGAGATTTTTAATCTCAATGAGTTTTTATTCCTGGTTAAATAAAGGTTAAATAAAACATTGAAATAACATGTATTTCCTGAAACAATTGAAAATATCCTGTTTCCTTATTTCTAACATTTTTATCTTTTTTTTTAGCTATGTCAAGTTACCTCCATAAAAACACAGCTTTCATTAGTGTAAATAACACATATACTATTAAACAATTACAAATAATTATATATTTAGACTTACTTGGTCCTAGCTGTGTACTAAGCAGTGAAATAAGTAACATGACCAATTAATAAACATTTGTATGAGCCATTTTATTACATCATATAAATCTACTAAAAGTATAAACATGGAATACAAAATGTTCATAGAAAATACATACAATAAGGGCCTCAGAAACACTTTTATAAAACAATACTGTATAGAATATGAAACATATAAAAACAAAACTTAATCAACACATCATGCATCAAAGCCAAAAGATGAAAAGCCCATTTTTTTTTTTTTTAATAAAATGGATAGCAAAAAAATATATTGTTTAAAAAAGCCTTCATTGATAATGATCACAAAGAAAAGTCAAAGGCATTTGTAAGAGGAGAGCTCTGAGATTAATGGCTTGTGGTCAAAAATCACACACATAATAAGCATCTAAATTAGAAGAAAAATGAAAAAAAAAAAAAAAACACAATTCAAGATATCCAACCTCATTCCTGTAACAACTTTTTCTCAATAATTAAATTTCCGCTTTGCAAACCTCAGCAAATTGGTTCTTGGGATGATACAATCACTGGTGAATTCAGAAAACGTATCTGCGAATAAGATTCTGGGAGCAGGAGTCAACAAAAGTGAAAAGGAAAATGTGATAGTAACGGGGTTCGAGCTGCAGAACTGTGAGGTCAAAGTGTTCGTTGTATCAGTTCAAAAGTCTCTCTTAACTTTTCAGTATATCACTGAAGAGAGCTGCAGCGTCTTTGCCAAGAAGACAAAGTTACTTGGAAACATTTTCCTGCTTGTGCTGCACACATATTTTGCAAACGGAGTACCAAACAAAACAAGATATAATGATTATAAATGTATACCAAAGGTAGTAAGATTTAATAAATCCTTCATAGTCTAATATCATGTCAAAAATGTAAAGAATAGTTTGAAAACATTTATACCACTTTCATGTCTGTAATGTAAATATTAATGGTGCCTTCAAATGAAACTCGTGATCTTGTGTTTACAACATGGGAAGTCGTGTACACGATATGCTTGGCGTTCAAGGGAATGCAAAGGCATGATGACAGTGGAAAAAGATTGGGAATATCAATGTTTTTCTCAGACAGATACAATTATGAAGAATTATAATAGACAACTAAAATGACAATATATTAACTTATTATGTACCGAAAAATGTACTTCCATGCCCTCTGCCATTTTTTACAATGTCAACAAACACGTCACAACTTGTGAACTCGGAGCTTCCAGAAACTTTCCACTCACGAGGTCATGAATACCACAAGAGGGGGGAATTCATATGGACTCTTCTTGTTAACACGGTAAACACGACCCCATTTGAAGGCACCATAAGCAACGGTGAGCAACTGTTTCCTGCCCTTTTGCCTTATATTGAATAGACAGATATGAGAGTGGTATTGATGTTCTCCACTAACTCTCCGCCAGAAAGTAAATAAGCGAATTTCCCAAAATGTTAAACTATTCCTTTAATAATGTAACAGTTATATAGCATGTAATCTATAATTTTAACTTCTCATGAAGTTACAAAAAACACTGTAAAGCAGAGTAGAACATCCTTTAAAGACCTCATTGAATGAAAACCTTTTACACATCGAACTGTTGCGTTCTACCAAGTTCATAAAGGCACAATTATCCCAGGGAAGAGACACAGCAATAAAACTAGATCTGGCTTTAATCACACTCCAACTCTGCTTCTTTGTTTTTCTATTCGCCGTCTCCCCTAAATTTAGCGTAATCAGTTTCTGCTGTTGATAATCAAGCATTTAGCGGCGAGAATGAGCCCTCCTGCTGTTTAACTCGCTGCCCGCATTTCCATCCAAACAGCCATTCATTATCAGTTTACCTCTCACTTCCATTACATGGGGTCTTTAAAAGGCTACCCACTGAAACGCCTTCATCCGTATAATGTATTCAATACATTTTAGATACATAAAGAAATATAACATTTACAGTATGAAATGAAATCAGCTCCTTCAACATAAAAAAAAAACATTTGAAAAGGTGATAAGTGCGAGTAACATACTTTGTTTTTTGCCCACGGACACACACGCCTGCACTGCTAACAAGCAGATTCTGCTTCCAGTATGTCAAAAAAAACATAAAACCACAAGTGCTGGTACTGTTTTGTACAATGACTCACACGCGATGAATCAGCTTGTTAAAAACAAAAGATCCCTCAACTCATTTTTTTTTGGCCTTCACATTTTACGCCCAATTGCCACTATTCTTTGTTTCTGCTGAGATCCCAACCTGGGCATACATTTGTTCAGATTAAACAACGTTACTACTCGACATGCCCTTTGTGTGTGACACAAAATCATTTGCAACATGAATCCCTATTAATCTGGGCTTCATTTCCCGAAATCATACTCAGGCTAAAATGATATTAGTCCATGGAGTTACAGAAGGACTAAGATTGTCTCAGCCTCAGTCTACCATGCCACAACTCTTCTGAAGTCCTCTAAATGAAGCACATGACAAACACAACCTGTATAACACAAGAGTAACTCAAACGTCTAAATGCAGATCCTTTAGTTGATAGCACACTGAAAATATACATTCAGCTAGTGTCATGGTCACCAAGCAAACACACTAAAATAGTCAAAAGCCTTCATAAACAAAAAGAAAACATAGTGATGGTTCAATATTTGATTTTTTCAAAAAACCTGAGCTGCTGTCAGAGCCATCAGTCACCTGCTGACGTTTTAGCAAAGTACCCACAAATTATTACATGAGCCAATAAGAAGTATGTTCCCATGCTTACTTGAATTCTGGTATAATTTGATGATGCAGTTTCCACATATTAACACTATATTCTCATTACAACAGGCAGAACAAGTTTGCATACGGGTTATACGGTGGTGCAGTGATGACCTATTTTTGTAGGCAAACCAGGAAGTTAGCATCTCACTGGTTCCCTCGACAAAAAGCCAATGGGATTTTTCATTTGGGTTTTAGATTATTGCAAAAAACAAACTCTGTGGCAAACACACGTTTTTGATACTTACACGTTTTGTTCCGTCAGACGATCTTCACAATTGACCTCTACTTTTATGATTTTTGACTACAACGCGGTCGCATGAGCGCGAGTAAACACAACGAGGCTGTAAAGGCAAGACGAGACGGCGTGATGACATTTGGTAGTCTCATTTAGCCACTTGTTAGCAACCGCCTTTTTTAAAGTCACATAAAGGCTTCAAATTTCACGGGTGGGGTATTTATTGATGTATTTTATATCGTAAAACAAAACGTTAAAATCTCGTCAGTTTGTGTTAACCAAAGACCTTATTACAAGCATCTAACTAAAAACACATTTAAAAAGCCCATTGACTTCCAGACGAGGGAACTGGAAGTACTAAAATGCTAACTCTGGGTTTTGGGTCTCATTCCTGCACCACTCTATTAGGTGGGATCTTTTATCCCCTTGCGGTTTTTGTGGTGATATTTTAGAAACATTGTGTTAATTAATGGACTCAGGGTACTTGTCATCGAGGTTTTAAAACCCATACATATTGCCACCTTCACTTGCCAGAGTTAAAAATACTATATGCAAGTATACACACCCAAAACATGAAAGAAAGAAACTGATGATCCATACCTTGATAAAATGTGTTTGGTTTGATGGGTCATATTAACTTATGTCCCGTACATTCACCGATGAAAGGCAGGCTGTGTTTCTGTAGGTCTACTGCGAGTTTGAAATAATGAAAAAGCATGTAAACCCCAGTCAGTTGGAATGCCAAGCAAGTTTACAGGCATTGTTTTAAAAAAGCACTGTTATCCTGTAATCACTAGGCACAAAGAGGTAACGGCTATAGTGGCAAGTGTTGTTTTATGGACGGATGTGCATACTGTAAGTCAAGGCCTGATCACCTGGTCCTCATAACAAAACACAACATACAAAACCTAAAAGTTCAGACGAAGCACCTTTATATCTATGAAGTGATCAATACTGTTACCAGGAATCCTACGGAGCGTGAAGGCTTGTTTCCACAACGGACGGCAGGTTTTTAGTGCGAGGGCAGTGTGGCGGTGTTGGCTGCGTTGAGTTGGCCCACCGCTAACATCAGGATGTCTTTCTTCTCTTTGTAAAAACGCAGTTCTCTGCCCGCCAGCCTGGCGTCCTCCAGCTCGCGCTCCGTCGACGCCACCTCCTGCGCGATGGTGCTCGCTACGCTCTGTTCTCGGTTCACCCAGTCGGCGGCCATCTGAGTGCGCATGTCGTCATCCAGAGCCCGGTGGGAGTAGTGAGCCAGCACTTCCTGCAAATAGAATAAGAGAGAGAAAGCTTAGTGAGACTTCAGTAAATCTTTGACTGTGGTTAAAGGATATAAAGCTAAAATCATATTTCCAATTAGATGCGATATTGGCAGAGATACTGATCTTTATGGGTGGGAATCACCAGAGGCCCCACGATACAATATTATCACGATACTTATTCACAATACGATTTTATTGCAGTTTTAAACATTTTGCGATATGTTGAATATTGCAATAAGATATATTGCGATTTATTACCTTTTTTCAACTGTAAATTCTGCAGTTTGTCAACATCAGTTTTATCTAATAAGATACAGATTTCACTCTGTTCATCTCAGAGTTTTCATTCCCATATCTTGAGGTCAGAAGTCAAGGGACCCCTTGAGGGAAAGGGAAAATGGCCATGCCAAAATTGACTCCTATACTAACTCCTTCCTTTCCAAGAGTGCGGTAACGTGAGCCACCGAGTGTGAAAACGGCGTTCGCCTCACTCAGAGGCCATCCTTACCATAATAACACTACTTTAGAAGCAACAGAAGTCAGACTGCAGCTGGAGGTACCACGGTTTTGCACTCTACGGCTCACGTTACCGCAGTTTCACAAGCGTGTCGGAGAACTACGGTGACCTTCAGGTAACGTAAAAACACAAAAGGCTCACTCTAGAGCCATTGTTTGGTTTGTCCGTTCTGGGCTACTGTAGAAACATGGCGGCGCGTAGATATGAAGGGCTCATTGTAAGCTAACGGAAACACAACGGTTCTTAGTTTCAGGTGATTATACACTAATGAAAACAGTTATGAATATTATATTCTATTTCTGCTAATAGATCCCCTGAAATGTTACACACTGTTCCTTTAAATCAATCTTTTTGGTAGCCTGTGTTATAATTTAGAAAGCTCTTCTTCTGCAGTGGTGTTATTTTCCAACCGCTGCTCTCCAGCAACGCTCCCAAAACTGTTTAATCTGTCTGCACCAGTCATGCCATTGTTGTAGGGAAAGATTTGGCATGTTTAGGAAACTTGATGAAAAGTGATGAAAATCACTACTGTACTTGGATAATTGAACCCATCTGTGAGCTGAATGACGGTACCTGTCGGGAACACTGTCGTTCTCTCATGGCTTTGAGACTCCCATTCCAGTGCAGCAGCTGGAACACAGTCATCAGCTCCTGACACACAAACAGGAGTTAGGATGAAACTTGCTCCAGGACACTCAATATGTAGTGACTCAGTATTGCAAACCAAGCATGCTTCCTTCAGATTCCCTATTTACAATTAGACATAGGGTTAGGATGTTCTGGCTTTAAGCACCATGCTGTTAGTAAAAGATAAACAGGTCACATGTGTGTTCAAACTACTGTATGCTACCTCACTGGAGAAATCTCTTTAAAAACATTTATCTGGTCTCTATAGCTCAACACATGCATACAATTTTAACACAGCATCTGGGCTCAAACCTTGCCAGTGCTGTTTTCACACTGCTCTGGTGCGTCTGAGTAGCATAAAATGGTACATAACGCTGCACAGACATTCCTGAATTTGTATGCACCTGAAACTCCAGCATGGATTTTCCTTTGTTGGACTCAAGCATGAAGCGAAACGCCCCAATTCCTGTGTTGGGATTGTCGGCCTCTTCTCGGTTTCCCTGTAAACAACAACAACAACAACTAGTTAATGTCAGCGTGCTGTGTTGGACCAAACAACAGTTTAACAAATAATGGATTTTTGGGTCAATATAATGATGAGAAATCAATGAAAATCTATAAAATGAAAAATGTTGATCAGTGTTTCCCAAAGCCCAAGATGACGTCCTCAAATGTCTTGTTTTGTCCACAACTTAAAGATATTCAATTTACTGTCATACACCAGAAAATATTCACATTTAAGAAGCTGGAATCAGAGAATTTTTGTTTCTTTTTCTTAAAAAGAATGATTCAAACCGATTAATCGATTATCAAAACAATCGCAGCTCTACGTGACTTACATTGAAGGACGCCAATGCCTCGTTGACGCTCTTCTCAATGAAGTCGTCTGTGATGCGTCGAGAGGGATGTTCGTTGAAAACAGAGTTCATCAGGGCGATCTTGGCAGCGCTGCGTCTCGCCTCTGCCTTGGTGGGACAGAACTGTCGAACAGGGAAGAAAACATGAATTAGTGGTCAGAATACAATAAGAAACACAGATATGCAGTCAAAAATATAAAGACAGCCAGTGTTTATGGGGAGTAAAGTTAGAAACTGTGTGCACGGACCTTAATTTGCATCCATATTTGGTATGTCGTGGTTACAGGCATGTTAGGATGAACTTCTAACATGGCACTTGAGTGACCATTTTTTCTTACATTAATCGTACGGTATGGTTTCTCCAACACACACCTATTTTAAAATCAAAAAAAAACCCCATCTCTGTGATGATCTCATTACATTGCTGCTAAGAAAATGCAGACACGGTACCTGGAAACTTCCGAAGCAGCTGCCTCCGGGAAGACTGACGTAGCAAACGTAAGGCGGGCTGCTGGATGGGACCATTTCATAAACAACTAGAGCTCCGTTCCGCAGGTCGGCCCCTCTCGTCAGCTTCATCTGCCAGAACTCCTGTAAGGCTTCCACCACGTTTACTGGAGAGATAAAAGAGGCCTCGTCACACAGTGTGGCATATCAACACTCTATAAAGTGCCATTAGTCCCCGACTGTGCTCTGCAACATCCTCTCTAATCACAGAGATGGAAAGGGTGGGGGGAAGGTCATCTCAAGGATGCCAGGGGTTTTTCCTGAAAACATTTAGATGGCTGCTTAGAGGAAACTCTGCACCACCTCAGAGGAGCTGCTTAAAGAAACACTCCCTCAACTCGACACTTTATGTGTGAGAAACTTACATTCCTTTTCTCCAAAAAGAAAACAACAACAAAGAAAAGCAGTAAGAAAAAAATGTGCGGCTGAGTCAGATATGATTATTTAGGTTTGGATCTGCAGGGAGACGTGAGTACAGCCAACATTACTCAGGGCTGGTTGACTTCTGTTAGCTCTCAGCTCCTTCCTGCTGAGCTCTCGCTGTTTGATACCAACATAAGCAGCCTGCTTCTCGTTCACGTACGGCGCCTGGAGCCCGATCAGTGTGTTTTAGAGCTGCAGCTTTTGAGGCCTCTGTACTGTAAACAAGCTGAGCTATACTCTGACATCAGATATATAAATCCCTAAACTGCAATCCAAATAGTGTTGTTGTTGCTCTTACTGTGTGTAAAAGTAAAGTGCTCACTATAAACTGTTCTCTTGCAAAAGCAATAACTTATGTGCTATTGAACACAGCAATTTACTACAAGTGCTATTAACAGTGAAAGTTCCTCTCTGTGGTATTACTTTCACAACAACAACTAACTCTGTTTAGAGCATTATTAAACTAGGGCCGTCAAAGTTAAAGTGATAATAATGATAATATTAATTTTAAAGCTAATGGCAAATCTCCCTTTGAGGTACATTTTGAACAGGAAAAAAATGTGTGATTAATCACGATTAAATATTTTAATCGACGGACAGCCCTGTATAGAACATATTATTTATAATAAGTATCATTCCAACCTTTAACTTAAGCTGGTGCTAGATGCATGATGAGCCACGGGATGTACAGAATATGCATTATATTTTACTGAAATGTTTCCTTAAATCAGGGGCCACCCAAAATAGGCTCAACAAACCAGATTCAGCCCCGGATAAAAGTTGTTTTTGAGCATCTAAAAGGGTTCAGGGCAATGAAGATAGAAAGACAGGAAATACTGGGAGATAGTGGAGGAATACATGTAGTAATGATGCTGGCCCAGACTCAAACACACTGGTATCAATCAGCACATATCTGACACCTGTATCGCAGGGAAAAGTAAAAATAAACTGATATCAAGCATAGTAGGAAATGGGCCTTTTTAAATCATTACTGACAGAATGACTTCACTTGTCTTAATAGTCTTAAGACTCTTGGGTTTTATTGCAAATTAAGTCCCTTGTAATGGCATAATTATAACTATACCACAGGAAAAATGTAGAAAACACAAATTACAATATAGTGTAAGGGGAATAATTATCGCCAAATGCCAAACTATGACATATTTTTTCTGTAAAAATGTGATAATCTACCTAACACACTTTCGTAAATCACAAAATTGGAGCAACACTAAGACAGAAATATCAGCCAGTATTCATGGTGCTGCCAATGTTGGAGGTGTTAAGTAGCCTAAATGGGATAGAGGAGGGAAGAGGCTGTTAGTCGGGAGCACAGAGGGACAATCTTTTGGGAATAAATCCTATTAGCAGCAGACAGGAACACTTCAACAGCCAACATTAGAGCAGATTTAGGTGTAATGTTAGTTTTATGCATATAGCTCTTTCCAGTGTGCTACAGTGATAAATAAAAAAGCTGGTGCACAAATAAATTATATTTTCAGGCAGTAATTCATTCTTTTTTCCTATAAAAGTTAAAAGAGTTGTGCAAATCACATTCATCTGGCAATACTTACTAAGAGGAATAGTCTGGATAATACGCAACATAATATCTTTTATTTTAAAAAGATGGATAATATATACTGCGTGTGCATATATGTATGTATATATGTATATATATATATATATAAATGAATTTTATTTTATTTTATTGTTTTAAATTTTATTTTTTTACTTGTGTATATTCTTTTTACTTATTTATCTATTTTTTGTATATAATGTGTTTTTTCTGTATCTATACTGGCTTATTTTATATTAATATTAAGCTTCTTTGTACCGAGAATGTTATTATTGGGGACGTTTGTGAATGTTTGTTCTGTTGTTTCAAAATGAACAATAAAAACAATAAATATAATATTGAAATAAATAAAAAAAAAAGATGGATAAACTCTATTTTGCTCAATAAAAAAGTGGATAATTTTACCCACTACCATCTTTTGCTACTGACAACGAGTAAAGCCCCCCTTTGTTATTCAGGTTTACATTACAGGACCAGTGTTGCACTGTGTCCAATGGAGGTATAAAAGCTTATTGTTGGTAAATGTAATCCCCCCAGAGAGCTGTAGTACTTAATCCTGTAATGAAGTGATTGAAGCAAATCTTGCTAAAAGCTGTGCAAATATCAAAAGAAAACATTTAGCATCAGATGAAAATCACCAGGTTAAAACAGTATAAAGTGTGTATTTCTTTTTTTAAATATTTTTATGAGAGATACAAGTTCTTTTAACATGGTCATGGAGCATACATACTGTATATTTGTATTCTGGTTATTATTATTATCGTTCCTATGGAGAGGGTAGTTTAGTTTATTTATTGACTACACTGAGGGTGTTTTATAGTTTAATAATTTTTTTTTTTTGTTGTTGAGTTGAATGTGCTACTTATGTTGTACTGTAATTACCTTGTGCCTTTTCTACCTTTTTTCTTTTCTTAAAGCTGACTTTAATTCAATTCAATTCAATTCAAATCACTTTATTTGTCCCCGAGGAGCAATTGTAGAGGCTCGTAGAGTAGTTCTAGTAGTAGTACCAGTAATAGTAAAGAAAAAAACATGCTACATTCCTGTAAAATACATGATTGTGTTATATATACAAGATTCAAGAGTTTTATTTGCCATTTGCACCTTTAAGTACATTGGAATTCTGAGCAGTTTACACCAAGTATAACAGTACTACTAGTAGTACTAGTATACTAGTACTATTACTAGTAATACTACTAATACTAACAGTACTAGTTTAAGATTTTTTCCAGAATCTCTCCCATTCAGTGACTTAAAAAAATAACATAAAATCAAACAAAAAAAATAGCTATACAATATATAATCTCTTGTACTACTAGTACTACTAGTAGTAGTAGTACTAGTACTACTAGTAGTACTAGTAGTACTACTAGTAGTACTGTTATACTTGGTGTAAACTGCTCAGAATTCCAATGTACTTAAAGGTGCAAATGGCAAATAAAACTCTTGAATCTTGCATATTTAACACAAACATGTATTTTACAGGAATGTAGCATGTAGTTTTTCTCTCTGTTGCTAATCTTCCAAACAAATGGCGCAGCTAAAAGTCTCTTTCTGCTCCTCAAAACTCCTCCAGTATAGCCAGACACACATCAACATCATTATCTGCACGTTAAACAGAGCTTTTATCACCACTTTACCGTGGTAAAACGTTACCTCTGCCGTAGCCTTGTGTGTGTTTAGCGAAGCTGCGGACCACCGCCTCCACCGCCTCCTTCAGCACCGCCGGGTTGGCCGGGTTGCCCTGGTTACAGTGGCCGGCAGCCCCCGGCCCCAGCCCGGATAGCCCGGCTCCGATGCCTCCGTACAGGCTGTGGAGCTGCAGCAGCGGCGGCGGCGGAGGAGGCCCGCAGCCGGACATAGCGGCGGCCAGAGAGGCCGGGGAGGACAACAGGAGCGGCGGCGGAGCCATGGCGATGGGGACCGTCACCCCGGGCCGGAGAGACGAGGAGCGGAGCGTCCCGGTCCCGGCCCCGGTCCCGGTCGGTCCGGACCCGAACCCGATGCCTGGCTGCAGCCGATGAGGGCGGATACTGTCCGGGATAGATTCCATTGTCCCCACGTCACGTCTGCGGAGAGTCCCGGGCTGGATTAGATGTTGTACCGACGGGTTTCAGGTCTCTGCGGGCTGGATGAACAAAGTGTTAGCGGGGTTTTGTCAATCACAGCCGAGAGAAGAAGTTATAGGATGTTGATTCGACACATCTCAGCGCTGCTCGGAGCTGCGGAGCATCCTTCACTCTCTGGATTAGACTGTAGGGATGTCACTCAGAGGAGGCGTTCAGGGGCCCCTCGTACTCTACAGCGTCCTGAGAGAACCATCACACTGTATACCAGGGGTCAACCTTTACTAACAAAATAGACATTTTAGGAAAAAATAATAATAAAAAAAAATCTGTCTGTAGAAGCAAAACATTTGATAATTGTGATGAAGGTAACACAGTTTATAGTTTCAGTATATAGTATATAAGTCTAATGCAGTAACTGCCAAAGTGCAAATGTATGAGAGAGTATTAGGGCCACATTGAGGGAAAAAAACATCTGAGATTTACAGAATAAAGTCACAATATTACGAGAATAAAGTCGTAACTTTACGAGAAAAAAGTCGTAATATTACGAGAATAAAGTCAGAAGTTTACGAAAATAAAGTCATAACTTTACGAGAAAAAAAGTCGTAATATTACAAGAATAAAGTCATGATGTATCAGTACAAATTGTTGCTGAATTAACAAGGTTTCAGACATTCTTTTTTTTACCAATTTACTGGTGTACGATTTATTATTTTAATAATAAATAACAATTCAGTAAATTTAGTCAGACTTGATGTTGCCTTATATATAATAGTATGATCACAGTCACTCCCACACAGTGAGGCATACAGCTTATTGATTAAACACTGGTATCGGATCGGTCGACACCCAAAGCCCAGGTATCATTATCGGAATTGGGATTGAAAAAGTCGGATCGGTGCATCCCTAATATAAACCAAATTAATTTGATTACAAGAGACGATAGTAACCTTGACTTTGACCTTGGCACTGATTTACTATTTTATCAGGTACACCTTTATTGTTTAATGCAATCCAGTTTGCGATTGCAATTTGTAGAGTTTATAATGTTATGTTTTTATGGACATTATGTCAGAAAAGTGTTAATTCAATGGTAATTGTTGAGGCCATAATTAATGGTGTTGGGTTGAATTACGTTAAAAGGTGTTTTTAAGAAAGTCACCAGTTAGTGATGGAAGATGTAGTGCCAGTAAATACCTATAAATACGAAAATTAAACTACATAGCAGAATATTAAAGCTACTCATTTGTAAAACCAGGCCTTTAACATCTGACTCACTTTTAAACTGTCTGTAACAGAGACATTTCGATTCTGTTGCTGTTGATTCTGGTCAAGCGGCACAGAAAGGAAACAGGTGCTGTAGTGTAATGCTTTGATACAATTCCTTAAAACTCTTAAATGTCTAATTTGTGTGACTGGAGAATCAGCAAATTCCACTTTTTCCTATATGGTATGTAGTAAATTCAGTTGTATGCATGCTGTTGTCATAATTACAACATTTTCTGTAGCGCCTGAATGCAGCAATGGAAAGTCAAAGAAAAATCAAGCCAAGAAATGTGAGCCTCTCCTGTTCTCTGGCTCCAACAGAGTACAACTACAGTGTGGCTTTACAGCTCCAGCTCTGCAGCCTCAAGCATGTGATTAAAAGCTGCAAGAGGAGTAACTCAGTTTACTCGATAAGAGAGCGGAAACAATGATGATCCTTCTTAGAAACAGATCATGCAACTTTGATGTAACTTAGTTTAACTTTGAGTTGGTGGACCACCAAAGACTTGGGGAGGAAATGGGACCTCCTCTTGAGCTTCCTAAATGTTTGGGGGTTTTTTTAAAGACTTTCTGGAGCTTGTGTACTTTTTCATTCTTTCTGTGGTCTGGTTTGAGGCCAGAGGAGTGTGGAGGAGGAACTGGGGAGCATCTGAATATCTGTTTTTCGAAGCTGAATCTGCAAATTTGAGTAGAAGACTGAGGAATATGAAAACATGTTAGCAGTGTTTACTTTAGAGTGCACACAAAAACAGGAAAGGGAAATCAATATGTCACAGAATTGTAATGAGTGTTTGGCTCACTGGAGGGCGTGCTCTCATTTCATTACATCATTTGCATTAATAACATCAGCTCTGCTGCTCAGTGACATTTGGACACTGATGTTGTTTTCCTAATGCTTGGTTTGTGTGTGTGTGTGTGTGTGTGTGTGTGTGTGTGTGTGCGCGTGTGTGTGTGTTGCTCGGCAGGGCAATTTATTTTTTTCCCTCTTCTTGTCATCTTTTCTTCTTCTCACTGTTGATCAAATTACTATCATTATAACTAAAAGCCAGTCTAAACATGTTGTGTTCATTGCAATAAGATGACCTGTCAAAAGCAAATTGCAAATGTCTGATTTATGACAAAATCCAGTGGTGGAAAGAAGGCTACATTTAGGTTACTTAAAAACAGTTTGGAGATTTTCCATTTTTTACTTCTACTGCACTACATTTCAGAGTCATGTATTTTTCCTTTTACCTCGGCTACATTTACAGTACCTGGCAGTTACTAGGCAGATTAAAGTGGCGGTAGGCAGTATATTTTTGTCATCATTGGGCAAAAATTCCATAATAACCTTTCAGCATAATGTAAATCAAGTTAGTGAAAACTAGAGTTCTGCACCTCCTCATGGCTCTGTTTTCAGGCTTTAAAAAATGTAAGGAGACTTTGGTCAATCACAGGTCATTTCAGAGAGAGAGCGTTCCCATTGAGCGTTCCTATTGAGCGTTCCTATTGGCTGCGCTCCGGCTGGTGGGCGGTGCTTGGTATTTCCAAGAACTGATCTCAACTTGGCTGCCAGGACACAAATGTTCTCATTTTACAGCTAAACAGTACGCTACAAGATGTTTCTGAAAACATTTAAGTTGAGAAATAGACATTATAGTAACAGAATATTGATTCAGTTAGTTATTCATTAGTTTGACCGTTTGATCAGAGTTTGCGAGTTATTGACTCTCATAGACAGCAGCTTGACGGCAGACTCCAGATCAGCTCTGATTGGTCAGATTGCTCAGATCACCCGTCTCATGCACTACTGTCAGGATATAGCGACCGTTTTATAAAAATCTATATTTTTTTCATCATATTTGCTCCATTTCTACCCACTGCAGCTTTAACATGTTACGTAAAAACAATGAGATGTTTCTCCATAGCACTGGTGATTTTAGACTCTTTTGAGGGGTGCTAAAGCACACCTAAATTTCGCCTAAGCACCCCTAAAAAAAACCTCTGATAACCGCGGGATCTTCGGCAATCCCGGCCGACATTACTGTCCTTAAGAGGCTGTAGCAGGTTCAGTCTTAAAGCTAGAGTGAAGATACTGGCATCATATGAAACTAAAAAAAATAAGGAATACATTTGTATCAGCCATGTCATGTTAGCTTGTCAGTAAGGAGGCTAAATAACACTCCAAATTTAGGCTAAATTTTGGCGAGGGAAAACTGGCATGGTGGTTTTCAAAGGTCCCTTGACCTCTGACCTCATGACATAAAGACATTTCCACCATAACTTGATGTAGAAAAGGCAGAAATTGGTGCATAAGAATTCACCAGAATGCAGGAATTAAGTGTTTGATGCTCAAAATGTCCTAGGGGAAGGGCCCCCAGACCTCCGCTTAATATGTGTGTCCCCAATGTTGAAACAAAACCTATGCTCCTCACTGTACATGTCAACTTCTTCTTAGGGGCTGAGCCCCCCTAAAGGTCTGATCCTAGAATCGTCCCTGCACCCAAAAGACATTTCCCCTCCAAACCTCTCAGATGGTTTCAGTTAAAAAATAATTTGCAGCCAAAAGAAGTGAAACGCTCCAATAACTCACAGAAAAAAGCAAAGATTTCAGCCAAAAAGTGAAGACAAATTTGTGTTGCACAATGTTTATTTCTTCTTTCCGGCCTCATTAATCATCTTAAGATCCATCACAGTTATCTTGAGAACCTTTGAAGGAGGCCTCTGAACTAAACTACTTAATGCTGCTTACACACTGATGCATTAGTAACAATCTAATCATGTAATATATAATAATGCATCAGTCAAAGGGGGACTTTTCTTTTTTTTTACTTTTACTTTTGATACTTAGCACATTTTGCTTAGAAAACTTCTGTACTTTTACTTAAGAAGTGTTAGAATACACTTTTTTAACTTTATTTTCTTACTTTACTGGTACTTTTACTTCAGTAAAGTACTTCTTTGACAACTGTTCTACTCCTTTCTATTCCACTACATGTGTATAAATGTAATTTCTTGGAGACAGGGTTGGTGTCTGTTAATTTACATATTAATAACATTAGATCAGTTTATGAAATATGATTCATTGTTACAAATTAAACGTCAAACAAAGTATATGAAGAAGTTTCAGTTAGTTCCACTTTGACCAGTCAAAACACAAACAATACAGCAACAATAACAATCCAACAATATCATTTAGGGCTTTTTTCTCTCTCTTTCCAGGTCTTTTGTAAAACCCTTTTGTACATTACAGGTCCCCAGTTAATGTTCAGCAAAACTACACACATTTCTAAGCTTTATGTTTTCTCATTTTGTCCTACTAAACTGTTCTTCCCACCTCCTCCTGCTGCAACGTTTACCCAGGTCTGTGTCATCCTTGCATGCCTTGCATACCAGCTCCTTTTCTTTTTTTTCCTTTTTAGAGGATGGGTCTGAGAGACGTAAACAACCGTCTCTGTTTCCAACAGACTCTGGACAGAGAGAATACATTCAATCAATCATTTGTTACTGACCAAACGATAGGATTTGCTTTTGGCACAGTGTGGGGGGTTAACTCAAACAACAGCATCAGTAACATCAAAACATCGACATCAACATCACATTACACACCACTTACACAACAGACATTCCCACATCTGGTTTTGATCTGAGCTTTATAGTCGGACTTCTGAAACTCCAGTGCAGGGCTTTCCCACCAGATGAAAAGAGACTTGTCGTTCAAGTTTTATTAAACAGCTCGTGTTATTTATGTCCACTGCTCACGTATTTTCCCCGTATTCCCATTTCTCCCTGTCTTGAATTGTTTATGACTGACTGGGGCGGAGTGGGGCTGAGAATTAATGACTTTACAGCAGCAATAAAGATAGACTGGTAGCAATAACACCCTGTTGGATGTAAACCAAAGGTAGAAGGTACAGCCACATGGATGAGTATCATGCACTGGTCCCCAAAGGACAGCTGACTGAGACTTTTTTAAAGTTTTAAAATAACTCTTATTTTCTTTTTAGAGAGAGAATAGTTTTCAATCCTGTAATTTCTGTCTGTCCATTAAATTAAAGGAGCAGTATGTGGATTTAGTAGCATCTAGTGGTGAGGTTGCAGATTGCAACCAACTGAATACCCCTCCACTCACGCCTTTAAGGTACATTTTGAACAGATAAAAAATGTGTGATTTAATTTGCGATTAATAGCGATTAACTATGGACAATCATGCGATTAATCTCGATTAAATATTTTTAATTGATTGACAGCCCTACATAAAACATACATTTTATGGCCATACTTACATTTATATCTTTTTATCTTTAATGTTTATTTTCATCAGGGCAGGTACATAGCATGGACCTCATACCACAGTTTTTGTAGCCTAGTTTACGACATCTAGACTGACTTTTATTCAAATACACAAAATTCAACAACTCATCTGTGCTGTATAAAAATACCATAGAAATTCATCAACATCATTCATGACCACATGACTCATCCCTCCTTTAAAAAGGAAATGACTGAAAACCATCGGGCATATAGTAGGTACGACGGAGTGTTAGGGCCAGATTGAGGAAAAATAAATAAATCTGAGATTTCGAGAATAAAATCATAACATTACGAGAAAAAAGTCATAGGTTTACGAGAAAAAAAAGTCGTAATATTATGAGAATAAAGTCATAAGTTTATAAAGTAGGAAATGTTACGTGTTGTTTTAGAGGGGAAATAGAGCAGCGTGCCGCCTGTGTGAAAATGAGGAACGTGGAGCATCTTGTGAAGTAATACTTTAGTAAAGGTTTAACAAATAACGAAATACTTCCTCTTTTGGCACATCAGCAACACATTATCATAAGCATCAGGACCTTGAAAAGATTGTGCAAGAAACTGCGTTTATTCCGAAGAAAGAACCACACGGACCACGGGGGAAAATACTTCTTTTGTGGAGGAGGAAATAACTTTTTTTCACGTAAAGTTATAGCTTTATTCTTGTAATACAACTTTTTTTTCTTAAAATAGTATGAATAGTATGTCATTAAATTACGATGTCTTCTCGTAATATGACTTTATTTTTGAAATCTCCAATTTTTTGTCCCTCAACGTGTCCCTAATACTTTGTCCTACATTATGTACCGTGTATAGGGCACTTTTCAAAACAGAAGTTACAAAGTGTTGTACAACATTAAAGATATATCTGGAAAAAAAATCAAATATCAAAATAAAATCATTAAGTATTTAACAACCACAATAGTACAATGAAATGCAAAGTAAAAACAGGAATAAAACAAGATATTCTGTCAGTTATCTTCTGTGTTATCATATCTGTTGAAACTGATTCTGAGTTCTGGCCTCTCGGTCATAACGGTGATGCGTTTACCGTTGATTAAGCATTTTATTTAATCAATATGATAAGATGAACACTCAGGTTCGATAGTCAGCAGAGAGACTGTTGGACTTTGGTTTAGTTTGCCCAGGTGGCAGACTGAGCAGCAAGGGTCAGTGCTGTGATTCCCTCATACCGGCACAAACATCCCATAATGCTTTATGTCTTTCTCTTGTCCAATCAGATTTACATTACGACAGGGCTGCATCACCTCAAGGGACTATAAGAAGTGTGAGAGTCCTACAGGAAGACCCCATCCGCTCCAACTTCTCCTTCGGTACAGGTGAGTCCAGATCTGTTTATCTTATTTTCTCATGTACTTAAACTGAGACGATTCCACAAATTCTTCTTGAATGTAAAACTGTTAAATGTTACTAAACTTCAGACTGAAAATGTAACTTATTGAAAGCAAAATGTACCTCTTTATCACTAAGAGATTTAATGAGGGAACATTTTCAGTGTTATGCTTCCATGTAAAGTTATGGCAGAATCTCTTTCAATCTATTCTTTTGATCTTATTAATAGAATTTAATGTCCTTATTCCTCAAGGCAGAGTATTGGGGCCACATTGAGGGAAAAAAAATAAATCTGAGATTTGGAGAATAAAGTCGTACGTTTACGAGAAAAAAGACGTAATATGATAATAAAGTCATAAATTTAAGAGAAAAAAGTTGTAGTATTATGAGTCATAATATTATAAAGCAGTATTTTTTGTGGTACAGCAGTAGCTGGCTTTTGCTATCTAAACGTACAACTGATGCCCTTTAACCTAACTGTTACGCTAGTATGGATTACATGTGATCCATGCTGCTGTGATGGGTTACCTTTGACAAGCCAATTTATTTTATTATATTTTTCTTTAATTTTTTCTTTATAAAATACAAAATGACATACTGTATGTAGAGGACGGACGTAAAGGACAGACATACAGACAATAACATAAAGCAGTTACAATATGCGGCGGCGAGACAGAAGACATAGTGGTAATGTGATAGTGGTAATTTATATATTGTATGTATTTATTTATATGATGTATTTTCCTCAATCGTAATGAAAGTTTAAAATAATTAATAAATGACCCAAGCACTGGGGCGTTTATTGTATTTAAAACAGCATAGTGATACCCAGTATAATCTAAATTAACACTAAACCAGTGAAAACGAATAGTATTATAATATTGTATTAGTAAATTATATAAAAAAAATAATAATTTTAAAGAGGAAAAACTATGCCCTCATCCACAGGTTGTATACAAAATTGCCAGGCACTTAAGAGGATGGTTAAAAATAAAAATACGTTAATAAATACAAGCTAGTACATGAATATATTCTTTCTCTTTATACAAATCTTTATAAAATATCTTCTGTCGTAAAAAAAAACATCTTTGGGTTGTAGCAGTTTTTTTGTTTTTTCTGCTCTTGAATCAAAGCAATAAAATAATTACTTTTATTTTATGACTGTGATAAATTGCTCCAAACTCAAGGGTCACTTATTAGCTTTTTACTGGAGCTGTGGACACGATGTCTCTGATAAGCCAGATAAAGTTTACAAGTTAATGTGTGGAAGGTTGGACAAACACAAGCAAAAATATTTACCTCGTGATGAAACAAAGCCAGGCTGACGTTCCTAGAAAATGTGAGAACTTTTATCGGTGAGTCATCTGATTGAGCAACAAGAGCAAGCATGATGATCAAAACAAGGATGGTGCTTTCAGTCAGAGTGGGTGTGATCACACAATAGAGCAAACACACGTTAACATCTAGGTTATATCATCATCAACCATACAGAATAACTAAATAATGTTTGTTTTTCTAGGTCTCCTCCTCCTCCAACTCAGCAACCATGAAATTCTCCCTGATTGCAGCCGTTGTCCTGCTTGCTCTGGCACAAGGTACCACATTTACCTCTCCAAGTATTTTGTTTATCACATAATTGTGAAAAAAATATACTTAATTATTGAATTTTTTTTTTTGGAAACCCACAGGAAGCTTCGCACAAGATGCTGCCGATCTTGAAAGGCTCGGTCAGTACGTGGAGGCGATGAAGGCCAAGATGGTCCAGGACCTGACTGAGATTCTCCGCAACCACGAGGATCTGGCCAACCAGGCTCAGTGAGTACAGTGAACCCATGACACCTCCACCTCC
>CAKAOI010031319.1:0-15839 GCA_916701655.1 Sebastiscus albofasciatus | reverse complement strand
CTGAATGCTCTAGGTCTCTAGTCTGATCCATCCATCCTCTGAATGCTCTAGGTCTCTAGTCTGATCCATCCATCCTCTGAATGCTCTAGGTCTCTTGTTTGATCCATCCATCCTCTGAATGCTCTAGGTCTCTAGTCTGATCCATCCATCCTCTGAATGCTCTAGGTCTCTAGTTGGATCCATCCATCCACAGGTCACCACAGGTCATTTTATACAGTGAGGTCAATGAAATGTCTCCTATGGGGACTAACATCATCACACATGAATACAGTTGGACTCATTGGATCCACCAGAGTCTCAGCTTTACAGTGAGACCCAGTTTATGGAATTAAAGACTGTTTATGGACCCCAGTATGCAGAAATATTCAGACACACCATTTTAGAGTAGGAGACAATAACACATTTATACTGCATGTGATTATCATAAAGTGGGCATGTCTGTAAAGGGGAGACTCGTGGGTACCCATAGAACCCATTTACATCCACATATCTGGAGGTCAGAGGTCAAGGGGCCCCAGGTCGGTTGGTACCGATGGATTCTTTAGGTTTTCTAGTTTCATATGATACCAGTGTCTTCACTCTAGCTCTAAAACTGAACCTGCGACAGCCTCTGAAAGATAGTAAAGTGGGTCATCTCTTAAGAGCTAACGCAGTTTGTGTGTGTGTGAACATGCTGTAGGTAGAGCACGGCGCTAACATGCTAACACTGCAACATGAGCTCTTCACATTCACATGCTAAGAATGTCTTCACTCATGGATTTATAGTCAGCTGCTGGAGCTCAGAGTCCTACATGTCTGTTATTTTCAGCCTCATCAGACTGCAGCACTGTCAGCTTCAGGTTTCATTGTGTTTTCATTATTTCTGTTCTAAATCAGATTACTCACAGACCTGCTGGATGTGCCCACGTCAGCATAGATTCAGGTGTGTTCTGCTCACTGATTATGATTTATAGAATAGATCTGATCTGATTATGATCTATAGATGATGATCGATATACTGAAGAGTGGTCTTCAGAGCAGCTGACCACCAGAGACCCTCTGAGGACAGAGACAGGTCACTGAGCAGGTCCCTCATGTGTCACATATGGATGGAAAGACAGAGAGACAGACACAGATCACTATGGCAAGTTGTTTCAACATTTAATAGCTAAGCTTGGCTATCAGGAATTAACAGAGATATCCACAACTACATTGTGACTAGTCAGAGTTCTTGTTCCAGATATCTATGACGTCATTGTGACCGGTCAAAACGACAGTTAGAGATATCTGTGATTCAGTTCTGACTATCCTTAATAACAGTTACAGATCTCTGAAACCTCATTATGACTAGTCAGAATTTAATTTCAGTTATATAAAAAGGACAATGTAGATATCTACAATTGAGGGGAATTGTAAATATCTTGAACTGGAATTAAGACTAGTCATAATTCAGTTGCGGACATCCTTTCAGAGATACCTGAGAATCCACCGGCCACTTCCAACGCTGCAGATTCAAACCCAGAGTTTGACCGTTGACCTCTGAAGCCTCACTAATGTGACTCACAATGGCTTCATGTTTGTGTACAGATTAAAAAAAATGAACATAAGAGAAGTATAGAGGTGACTTTGTTCAAAGTATTTCCCTGGTGTTGATATTCAGGTAGGATATGTGCTGCTTTACATAATTAACCTACATACATTTTGTTTACTTTTAGAATGTTGTTTATTATGTATACAAAAATAAATTAAACTTAATTACCAGTAAATAATGCTAATATTAAAGGGACTATTTGTAACTTTCAGAATTGCTTGTTAACAGCGACACCTGTGGCCGGTAAGTCAAAGAAAGTCAGCGTCGGGCTCGCGCTTGCTCGCTCTAAATATACCTGAATGAGCATCGCTCACAACAGTGAGGAGACACACGTCAGCTAAAACCACAATATCACTCTATATTTCACCTGCTTGGCAGTAATGTTAGCTGACCAGACGGGTCGGTGACGGGACTCCGCAGCGAGACACGTTATCGCCTCCCCGACCAGGTGTCAGTGTCTCCCTGCAGGCGCAGTCAGGAGACACCGGCACCCAGTCGGGGAGGCGATAACGTTTCTCTCTGCGGAGCCCCGTCACTTCACAAGACACGGGAAACCTCTGTTGGTCTGGAGGAGCTGCAGCAGTTATTTCTGACCAAACGTCCACTGTACATTCACTAGATATTCTCAGAGCTACACTAACTCTTCTGCAGTGTGGAGTGAGCGCGCGTTCACGTCTAGAGGTGGAGCAAGCAGAGCGAGAACGCGCGCTGTCTGAGTGAAGGCAAGCAGGCAGAGGAGACGAGGCTCCGGCCACATGCGAACGCGCATATGTCCTGACCCGGTACATTTATACGCTTAAAAAATTACAAACAGTCCCTTTAAAGAATAATTACGAGCCCCTCAGTCATGAAGGTCACATGGTTTTACTGCAAAATATCATTGTTTATTACAGAACCAGCTCATGTTGTTAACCAGCACATAAAATACCTTTTGGAACATCTTTTATTACATAACATTGATCGATTTATTGATCAGCTTCAGCGTTGTTTGAATACCAACTTAAACAGATATCAGTACTTCTACTTTATAGCCACCATAATGTCATACAGTTGTATTTATACTGTATACATTTATTCAGAGAGACAGACATATCAAAATTGTATTTGATTGTTTTTTATTTATTTATTGGTGTATTTATTTTTTATTTTATTAATAATTTATTTGTATTAATATATATATATATATATATACAGTGCCTTCAGAAAGTATTCAGACCCCTTAATTTTTTCACATTTTGTTATGTTGCAGCCTTATGCTACAATAAAATTACTTTTTTCCCTCATCAATCTACACTCAATACACCATAATGACAAAGTAGAAACAGAATTTTAGAAATTTTTGCAAATTTATTAAAAATGAAAAACTGAAATATCACATTGACATAAGTATTCAGACCCTTTACTATGACGCTTGAAATTGAGCTCAGGTGCCTCCCATTTCCCTCGATCATCTTTGAGATGTTTCTCCACCTTGACTGGAGTCCACCAGTGGTAAATTCAATTGATTGGACATGATTTGGAAAGGCACACACCTGTCTATGTAAGGTCTCACAGCTGACAATGCATATCAGAGCAAAAACCAAGCCATGAGGTCGAAGGAACTGCCTACAGAGCTCAGAGACAGGATTGTGTCGAGGCACAGATCTGCGGAAGGCTACAAAAAAATTCTGCAGCATTGAAGGTCCCCAATGAGCCCAGTGGCCTCCATAACACTTAAATGGAAGAAGTATGGAACAACCAGGACTCTCACTAGAGCTGGCCGCCTGGCCAAACTGAGCAATCGGGGGAGAAGGGCCTTGGTAAGGGAGGTGACCAAGAACCCAATAGTCACTCTGGCTGAGCTCCAGAGATCCTGTGTGGAGATGTGAGAAACTTCTAGTAGGACAACCATCACTGCAACACTCCACCCATCTGGGCTTTATGGCAGAGTGGCGGATGGACATGAAAGCCCGCTTGGAGTTTGCAGAAAGGCACCTAAAGGACACTCAGACTGTGAGAAACAAGGTTGTCTGGTCTGATGAAACCAAGATTGAACTGTTTGGCCTTAATTCTAAGCGTTATGTCTGGAGGAAACCAGGAACCGCTCATCACCTGCCCAAAACCATCCCAACGGTGAAGCATGGTGGTGGCAGCATCATGCTTTGGGGGTGTTTTTCAGCGGCAGAGAATGGGAGACTAGTCAGGATCAAGGGAAAGATGAACGGAGCAAAGTACAGAGATATTCTTAATGAAAACCTGCTCCAGAGCGCTCAGGACCTCAGACTGGGCCGAAGGTTCACCTTCCAACAGGACAACGACCCTAAGCACACAGCCAAGACAACTCAGGAGTGGCTTAGGGACACTCTGTGAATGTCCTTGAGTGGCCCAGCCAGAGCCCTGACCTGAACCCAGTCGAACATCTCTGAAGAGACCGGAAAATGTCTGTCCACCGACGGTCCCCATCCAACCTGACAGAGCTTGAGAGGATCTGCAGAGAAGAATGGCAGAAACTCCCCAAATCCAGGTGTGCAAAGCTTGTCGCGTCATACCCAAGAAGACTCGATGCTGTAATCGCTGCCAAAGTTGCTTCAACTCAGTACTGAGTAAAGGGTCTGAATACTTATGCCAATGTGATTTTTCAGTTTTTCCTTTTTAATAAATTTGCAAACATTTCTAAAATTCTGTTTCCACTTTGTCATTATGGTGTATGTGGCGTAGATTGATGAGGGAAAAAAGGAATTTTATTGATTTTAGCATAAGGCTGCAACATAACAAAATGTGAAAAAATTAAGGGGTCTGAATACTTTCTGAAGGCACTGTAAATATATATATATATATATATATATATATATATGAAATGTGAACTCTGAATATATTGAATGAATCCTGAATATATGGAATGAAACTCTGAGATATGGAATGAAATGTGTTGTCATCAGGGCGCTGCTGCCGTCTTGTGTTTTAGGTCATCATCTGTACAGATGTTGGTGCTGCTAGACGTGTGTGTCACTATGAGCGAGTCAGCATGAAATCTAGTATCAGCAATCCTAAATAATGAGGAGCTCATTACCACCCTGGTGAATGTGTGTACCCTGGGCCAAAATAATACTGGTAAACATATTCAACACCGTTCTACAGATGAAGAGTCTATTCACTTTTTCATCGTGGAAGAGCAGCTAATGCAGAACTGAACCAGTTCACTAAAGTTGGAAAAATACAAAAAAAGAACAGATTCAAACTTCCCGGATCAGAGAAACATGGTTAAAACACCAGCGAGGGATCTTTCTAACCGAAGTAAGGTAGACAACGAGCTACAAGCTCATTTTAATCACAACCAGCCGTCCTCTGAGCAGGACACATAACAAATACATCCATGGTCTGTATGTGCAGCCGGCTGTGAGACGAGTGGTCAGGGACCGTCTACAAAGTGCAACGCCGCAAAGAGTTGTATTGAATATTTTTCCCATTAAAAATTCACCAAAATTATGCAGAGACCGTTGATGATGTGTGAAGGGATTTTGATATCACTACACTGTATAATAGTGAAGTTATTGAATATTTTTGTATCAACTCTTTCAACTCAATCACTTGTGCTTCCTAAATGTATGGATTGATATCCCTCAAGTTTAACTGATGACGGTGTTATACTGTGATGATTAAGTGTTCCCTTAATTTCCCTTAAGTCTTTTGAGTGTATCTATACAGTATATATATACACATATATACATATGTATATATGTATATGTGTGTATATGTATACGGTATATATGTATGTGTATATGTATGTATACTGTGTGTGTATATACAGTATATATATGTGTATATGTATGTATATACAGTATGTATATATGTATATACTTTCTGTATATATGTATATACAGTATGTATGTATATGTATATGTATATACATTATGTATATACTGTATGTGTATATATGTATGTATGTTTTTATCACCAATGAAACACACCCATGTATTATTTTTGTGTTGTATAAATTGAATGTAGAAAGCTGAAGAGGGATCATTCTAACTAAAGAGGACTGAGCTGCTGCTCTAATGTGATTCTAAATAAAAGGAAAAAAACACAACTAAAGTGACATACACTCACTTTAAGTAGATGTTTCAATATTGCATTATAAAGATACTCCATTAAAAGTAAAAGTCCTGCATGGAAGTATGTATTATAACAAAAAAGTAAATCAAAATACTACAGAAATATTCTAGGATTCTATTAATCCTCGTGCATCGTTGTTAGAGCAGCATGTTACCGTCGTGGCTGCTGGAGTTGGAGTAAAAAGTATATCAATACTTCCCTCTGAGATGTAGAGACGGAGTAGACTGTAAAGTATTACAAGTACCTCGGAGGTATACTGTACCACAGTATCACGTGTTGTTGTGAGTGTGACCTCTGTGTTTGTATCTGTAGGATAATGAACTGTCTTTCATGCTTCACATGAACAGATATGATCCTTCTGGGATGCAGCAGCAGAGAGGAGAAAACAGGGATTATTAGACTTAATGAACACTCCACTCCCACCGGAGAGCTTCCACTCATCTTTTCCATACACTCCTGTTTGTCTTCCTCCTCTTCTTCATCCTTCCTCCTCTGTCCCTCTCTCTGCTCCTGTTAATCCCTTTACTCTCAACTCAACCCTATTTTCTTCCCTCATTTTCCCCCCCTGACTTTCATCTCACCTCTCGTTTCTTCTATTGTTTGAATGATAAAGACGTTTTCAATGTTATGGAGTGATTGCTGAAATGCTGTGAATACCTGCTCTGTTGTTTTACACTTTACCATTATTCTCTATAGGTCTATTCAGTGATTTTATGTTTTAAGCTTTTTTTTAGCTGTTTTTAGCACTTCATGTCTTTTACTTGCTTTCTAAATAAACGTAGTGACTTCCTTAACTGGTCCTGTGCGTCTTCTCTTTTAAAGGACAGCTCACAGCCGCTGCACTGAGCTGTTCTCTGGGAACTGTCCACCACTGTTTCCCAGGCAGCATCCTAATCTCCTCTGGAGCAGAGTTCCTCCTTAACATCCTGATTTAGCTGCTAACTATGTTGACTATGCTGCGGAGAGCCAGCAGGTGGATTAGAATCATGAGTTCTATCCCTTTACTTCAGGGAGTTCTGATCAGTGGGTTAAGTCTTCCTCACCTGTGATTCCATTTGAACCCAGTCCTCCTCCTCCTCCTCCACTTCTTTCTTTCTTTTTTTGGTGTGAATGATGGACTCCTCTGCTTCCACTCTCGTTTGTTCACCTGTCTTCTTCCCTCCTCTGGTTGCCTCAGAGCCGTGTCCGTCGCTGATGCTGCAGAGACATATGGCGGAGCTGCTGAGTATGGACAAAGACATGGCCGCCTCTTTCCTCAACAGTGTCCTAAACCAGCTCAACTGGGCTTTCTCTGAGTTCATCGGCATGATCCAGGAGGTGAGAGAATGCAGAGTGTCACGTGCTCTGTGTCGATATTACATATTCACATATTTAATGTGTGGAAACAACATGATCTCTATGAGAGACGGAACCTGCCAAAAACAAAAATAAATGAATAAATAAATGTTATTCAATGTAGCAAAAATAATATTAAAAATAAATGTAGCCAATAATTAATTGATAAAATGTGACATAAATTGATATTTCTGTTTTAATTTGCTTCTTTATTTATTTATCTTTGTACTAATTCCCTTCTTTATTTAGTTTATTATTATTATTTTCCCCTTTATTTATTTATGTAATTTTTAAATGTATGCATTTATTTATTTAGTTATTTCTGCACGATTTTTGCTTTGCATTTCACCCCTTATTTATTTTTTTTCTTTATACTTTATTTTTAGCAAGTTCTGTCCTCCATAGATCTCTGCTAGAGTTTAAATTACTGGCACACAGGATCCAGGTGTGTTGATCCACCAGCTCCTTGACTATAGATGGTAAACTCACAGTCGTACCATTTTCATGTCTGATAATTATTAGTTTCCAAACAGCTGCGCTCTGTGGCAGCTGAATGATGAAACCACCTCATTATTTTTCTGAGGCAGGACAGCAGACATGAATATGTAAATATTGATTTTATATTGAATGGCATATTTGCTGTGGTGTCGGATGTTAACCTGCTTTATGAAATTTTAGACCTATTGAATCGAATTAATCTAAATATATAAACCCGGCAAATGTTTTGTTTAAAATCCCATTGTGAGAATAGTAGAGTAGAGAAACCGACCTTGTTCCCTCAGCAGAGACGAGGTAACCTTCCACCAGCTGTGTAAACAAAAGATAAAATTCTTCTCAGATGTGTTGTTGCTCTGAGCAGCTTGGAGCCTTCTCCTTCAGTGTGTGAGTGCAGCTCCTGGCAGGTCGCTCTAGAACATTCAAAAATGACGGCTGCACTGTCATTTCTTTATTTTTTTAAACCAATCATAGTTGCAGGGGGGAAAAGATCAAATAAACGCGGGACTGTAATTTTGGGAAAGATAATGGAAGTACATGGTCAATATAACCTGTTTTTACTGGGGCTGTCAAGTTAACGCCATAATAGCGCGTCAATGCAAATTAGTTTTGACACCAATAATTTCTTTAATGTATCAACACAACTTACAATATTTAATTAAAAATGTAATTCAAATTTAAAATCTGATGCGCCATTGATCTTTCAGAGGTTTTAACAGGCTCAGGTTTTAAAGCTAGAGTGAAGATACTGGCATCAAATAAAACTGCAAAACCTGATGAATCCATCGGTACCAACCATGTCATACTAGCTTGTAGTGAAGGAAGTTAAATAACGCTCCAAACTAACGCTAAATTCTGGCGAGGAAAAACTGTCATGTCCATTTTCAAAGGGGTCCCTTGACCTCTGACCTCCAGATCAGTGAATGTAAATGGGTTCTCTGGGTACCCACGAGTCTCCCCTTTACAGACATGCCCACTTTATGATCATCACATGCAGTTTGGGGCAAGTCATAGTCAAGTCAGCACACTGACACACTGACAGCTGTTGTTGCCTGTTGGGCTGCAGTTTGCCATGTTCTGATTGGAGCATTTTATGCTAAATGCAGTACCTGTGAGGGTTTCTGGATCAATATCTGTCATTGTTTTGTGTTGTTAATTTTTTTACAATAATAAATATATACATACATTTGCATAAAGCAGCATATTTGTCCACTCCCTTGTTGATAAGAGGATTAAATACTTGACAGATCTCCCTTTAAGGTTCATTTAGAACAGATAAAAAATGTGCGATGAATTCGTGATTAATCCCGATTAAATATGGACAATCATGGGATTAATCACAATTAAATATTTGAATCGATTGACAGCCCTAGTTTTTACTACAAAAATAAATCTAAAGAAATAGGTCTGATCATTGAAATGCGGGTCAGGTGGTCACTCTAACCTGAAAGCACCTCCAGGAAGGATTCCCATCGACGTTTTATCTCCATTAAAACTAAAATGACTTGAAAGCAACAGACCGTGGAAGGAAGGAAATATCATTTAGAAACTACAGAGCCACCTGCCTGAGTTGTCAGTGATATCAGTTGTACACAGAAGACATAAGATGAATGTCCCGGTCTGGCCCTTTATAGACAACATCACTGGCACCCTGAACTCATCAATCACAGTATTGATATGATAGCAGTTCAGATGCAGCCGCATTTCAAAATAGCGTTGTGTGTGTTATTATTTTGGGCTTTAGATGAATCCTCAGTAATGTGCTGTGAATCATCCGACTTAGCACCACTTAGTGTTCTAATTGATCCCATTCCTGTGGGAATAGCTGGTATTTTCAGCACAGCGTTGATGCACCCGGCGCTGCACTGTACTCATGAACTGGTAGGAGCGCTGCTTTGTGTTCGTCGTCTGGCTTCTCTTTTCAGCCTCTTAGCAGCTCCAAGGATGGTAAGGTCTGTCAGTCCACCACTTTGCTCCAGACTGCGGCTGTCAATCCATTACAATATTGAATCGTCATTAATCACATGATTGTCCATAGTTAATCACCATCAACTGCAATTAAAACATCTGAGGAGAGAAATAGGCATTATAGTAACAGAATATTGATTCATATTTGATCAGCGCTGACTAGTCTGACCGTTTGATCAGAGTTTGAACAGCCAATAGGAACACTCTCTCTCTGAAATGACCTGTGATTGGTCAAAGTCTCCCGTCACTAGTTAGATTTTCTAAAGCCTGAAAACAAGCTTTAAAACAGTTTTTCCTCAAACAATATGCTGAAAGGTTATTATGAAATTTTTGCCCAATGATGCCAAAAACATTCTGCCTATTGCTGTTTCAACCCGTTTAAAAAGTTGCTCTGATGTCCTTAGAGGATGGAAATATAATATAAATACAATTAAATATATACGTATATATATTAAATAAATGCAATTCTATATTATTATTTTCCACTTTTTTTATTTATATATTTTATAAAAATATTTTAACCAGCATCTATCCTGATCATAACTACCAAATGTTGAATCATTTTCAGAATTTTAACCCATTAAATGTGTTTACAAAATGCCACTTGTGAAAATAACACAAACAATTGAATTATTTATACTAGATGCTGCGGGGAATGATATGTTTGTATGATTAGCCAGAACATTGATTTTGATGCACTGCATCAAACACTGCAGAGCTCCATAATATATGCCACCTCGTGAAAACCAGGAAAAGTGCTTGTATTTGCCCCGCAGCACCAACATGAGAAAACGGCTCAATTTGGTGGAAAATTGTAAAAACGACTATGTTGAAGCCGGCGCTCTAGATACAAAGCCGTATATAATACAATACATGATGTTTTACTGTGATGACATTGGGATTAGACATTGTGGTTTTAATGACTTTCAATGGTGAATGTTTTGTCCTTAAGGGTCTGAATTGCTACCGTTTATTCTAGACTTATTATAGGAGCTGAGGTTGAACTTCCATAATAAAATGAAAAACTCACACCCTTTCCAAAATGATCCGAAAATTAAAAAAAAAAACAAAAACATAAAAAGTTAAGTGTCATAGTGAATTTATTATTATTATTGTATATTATATATTTTGTTGCGGTAGTTTTTGTGACTTCACATCTGTTTAAATTTGTCAGAATTGTAATTAGACAAGTAAGCAAACATGTTGAGGTTTTTAAATGTCTTTAAGCTGTCAATATGTTCTTTATTTGTTGCCTACTTGTGGCGTCATCCTACCCTTCCCTACTTCCCTTCTCAGATCCAGCAGGCTGCAGAGCGTCCAGAGAGGAACTTTGTGGACACTCGTCAGCTGAAGGTGATCACACAAACTGTTAGGAACGGAACCACAGGCAACTTCCCTCAGGTTTATCAGGAACTGAGGACTTGAGTTCAGATGTGTTTTTCAGTATACAGAGGAAAGTGTAGATTGTTTTCAGTGAGATCATTGTGAGTATGCTCCCAGTTTGATGACATTTCCCCGGTACCATTCAGGTAGCTCAGCTGTTTTTAAAATCCTGTAACATGTCCAGACCTCCTCCAGCAGCTGGAGCTCTTCTGTTAATCCCGGAGTCAGCAACCTGCGACTCTTCAGCTCCTCTCCAGTGGCTCACTGTGGATTTAGAAAAATGGAAATGAAGAACTGTTTCTTTCTTTACATTTTCAAATTTATTGATCATTGTTGTAGGTCTATGGTACGACGGTACGACGGAGTATTAGGGCCACATTGAGGAAAACAAATAAATCTGAGATTTAAAGTCATAATATCATAGAGAAGTCATTTTACGTGTTATTTCATTTTTTTGTCATAAAGTTATGACTTATTCTCGTAATATTAGGACTTTTTTTTCTCATGAAGTTCCGACTTTATTCTCATAATATTACGACTTTTTTCTCGTAAAGTTACAACTTTATTCTTGAAATCTCCGATTTGTTTTCCCTCAATGTGGCCCTAATACTCCGTAGTGCATTGTCTCTTTGGCCCTCACCTTAGACTTATATACTATATACTGAGACTATAATCTGTGTTACCTTCATCACAATGCTCAAATGTTTTGCAGCTCAAGATGGATTTTTTATTTATTTCTTTTGCCTAAAATGTCTCTTTTGATAGTAAAGGTTGCTGACCCCTGGGTTAATCTAATGATACTGCCGTTTAAAAGTCATGACGTGTAAACGTAAAAGGACAATCTACGTTCTATAGCAACCAAGTCAGGATGTACTGACTAGACCAGGTCAAGTCTTGCTTTGTCACTTATCTTGGCTTTATTGGTTCTGCTTTTGTGAAATAGCCCCCTGGTTATAGATCGAGGAATTCATCATATGTACATAAGGAGAGTATTAGGTCACATTATTTCATATCTATCTTTGTTTTAATCATTTAGGTTTACCCCTGCCCTCATCTCCTCTCTCTTTCCTTCACTTCTTTCCAATTCCCCTTCTCTATCTCCACCCCCCCCACTCCCCACCCCTCTCTTTTTTCTCCTCTCTATTGCATGTTGATAGAGAACCACCCTCCCACTCAACTGGTTAGTGTAACACAACATACTGTAGGTGTGCAAGCTACTGCTGACAGTGACCCTGATGAATCCACATCGCCATGTTTAATTCAGCACTAACTCTCCAGTGTGCATTGGATTGTCTGTGAAGGACACTTGCATTTTATACTTTTTTGAGGCCATATTCCGCCCACGCAATGAGCCCTTCACGAGATGTGTGTGCTCACCTGCTTCACGCAGACTCACCTGGTCTCACCTTGTGTTCCAGGTGTGTGCGACCTGCTTCGACCTGTCTGTCAGTCTGCTGCGAGTGCTGGAGATGACCGTCACTTTGGTTCCAGAGATCTTCCTGGACTGGTCCCGTCCCTCTGCTGAGCTCCTCCTCAGACGGCTCGCTCAGGTAATTCACACCTGGATTCAGGTAATTCACACCTGGACTCAGGTAATTCACACCTGGACTCAGGGAGCCAGGGAGGATAAACTGCCTACAGCTCCATTCCCTCCAAACCTCAGTGATTTAGTATTCACACTAAATCCTGATGGACAGAGTGTCGTTTGTATGTTTTAGTATCAGTTTGAGAAAAGAAGTCAGCCTGCAGCGACACCCCGACACCCTGACACCCCGCCACTCTGAACTGACTGACCCGCTCATGGTGGAATGGTTGGTGTGAACCTAGGAGCTGTGGTCTCGTGCACAGCTGTACACACAGCCCTGATGTGAAGCTCCTGAACAGGGCGGTGGGCTCCTCTTGCTCACGGTGACGGATGGCGGGCCGGTTTGGGGACACTTTGGCTGCTGCGTTGGAGTTTCCTAGAGAAGGAGACGATGAACTGGATGTGACTACGTGCCGACTTTACTGAAGCTTCTGCGTTCAGCAAAGAAAGAAGTAATAGAGAATGGATTTCTATTCATCATATACTGTATTTCTGTTCATCTGCAGCTGTTGAACCAGGTGTTAAACAGAGTGACAGCAGAGAAGAACCTGTTTGATCGAGTTGTCAACTTAAGACTGCCAGGTACACACACACACACACACACACACACACACACACACACACACACACACACACAAACATTCATGCATGTTTTAGTGTCTCTTTATTTCACAGGTTTCGAATATTTATTTCCCTGAACAGAATCATGCAACTTCCTTTACTTTGGGATAATGGAGACACAGTTCTTCAAGTTATTAGAGTTGAATTAGTTGTGTAATATTTGTGAGGGACTCGTAAAATACAGTGTTTTCCCATTTTCCCATTATAACCAGTATAAAAGCACAGACACCTGCAGAGATGAGTCAGTGAACACCGTCAGCAGATTAACCTGTGAGTCCATTAAACAGCTGATGAGATGATTCCTTGCTGAGGAAGCTATTATCTTATTATTATTATTATAAGGAGTCCCTGATGTGTTGTTGGGGAGATCAGAGCACCTGGAAACTAACCTACTAACTAACCGCCTAAAGATCAATTCATAAAGATACTAATACGTGTGTGTGTGTGTGTGTGTGTGTGTGTGTGTGTGTGTGTGTGTGTGTGTGTGTGTGTGTGTGTGTGTGTTGCAGGTCTTGAGAGTGTGGACCACTACCCGATCCTGGTCGCTGTTACAGGCATCCTGGTTCGGATCCTGGTGGATGGAGACAGACAGGGGTAAGGAAACCTTTTTCTATTGGAACTGGAGTTTTACTACCCATAATGCACCTGTGCTGGGTTGGTTCTGTCTGGGTGTGACTGGTTCCCTGCAGAGGGAACAGTAGTAATCTTTTCGGTTGGTTGGTCGCAGCAGTGAAGCTCTCTGTGACTGATGGTGGTTGTTGTGAGTGTATTCAGGTGTCCTGAAGGTGTCCTGAAGGTGTCCTGAAGGCGTCCTGAAGGCGTCCTGAAGGCGTCCTGAAGGTGTCCTGAAGGTGCAGGAGGACTCGAGAATCGTCTCAATAAACAGAGACGTGCAGCGCTGCCAGATCCAAACTGGCTGTGTACAGCTCCTTTGATTGTATTTGATAATATCTGGTATTATTTCGATGTTGTTGTTGATATGTCTCTCAGAGGCTGATGGGAACAGCTGGCGGCGTGGAAGGATGTTGAACATACATGCTACCCACATTGTAGTGATCCAAAGCTGGTTGAAAATCAGCAAAGTTTCCCCTTTGAGTTTGTGTAGTGGAAAAGAGTTCAAACTGACACTAACACTTCCAGTCTGGATTTTTCTCACACACACACACCCACATGCACATAATGAGGGCCAGAGAGGGGAGTATCACAGGGTGTTGAAGGAGGAAATACAATTAGCAGACGGTAAAAGCTCCGGCTGGTGCCGACTGACAGGAGTCAGATCCTGCGACTGAATCTCTTTGGTTTTCTGCTCTCATACCGTAAAGTGCTCTGACATCTGAAGGCTGCAGGACTCTCTGTTAGACAGGAAATGAGATCAAACTGAGTTCAGAACAGCACCACACACACATTCATTATAGCCAGAACACACACAACGCAATCAGGCATACATGTCTTTTATTTAGTCATTATACATCCACTCATAGTTGAGATTATGGATTTATTATTGTCATTATACAACACATGTTTGAATTAGAATAGGACACAAACAATACAATAGAACAAACTATAGAAAAATGGAAGTAAAGGGAGAAATAACAAAATGAAAAAACAAATTATATTTCTACAGTTATCACTCATTTGTTTCTGTTCAAAATGTACCGTAAAGGGACGTTTGTCAAGTATTTAACCCTTCGAGAGCTACACAGACCCGTTTTAGTCTTTTTTTAGGGGGTACAGGGGGACATCATCTGAAAGCTGAAGATTAATTTGAGATGCTGCTCAGCACTGTGTGTCAAGGTGTTCTAGTCATCAATCAGAAATACATTATTTGATTCATTAATGTATTATTTCAAATGAATTGTAAAAGTGTATAAGGGTTTAGAACATTATGATAGAAGTATATGATGGTCATCCCCATGCTCTATTATGTCTCATAAGTTGATACCATTTGTTCCACAGATTTGGTGCTAAATTTAACCATTTTTTTACCACTGGAGAGAATTGATAAAATGATCAATAATCCCCCCAGAATACCACATTAAGACACTGAGACCTTGAGGAACGCCTAGAAAAAGACATGCTGTGATTTGGGATCAACAACTTTTTACATTTGGAGATTTCTGCAAGAATTGCATTTTTCAGTGATTGGATGGCGAGCACTTGTGTTGTGTCAACTGCTCAGAAACCCCCTTATTGTCAATGTAGCTAGGAAAGACATCCATCTTCTGAATGCTCTAGGTCTCTAGTCTGATCCATCCATCCTCTGAATGCTCTAGGTCTCTAGTCTGATCCATCCATCCTCTGAATGCTCTAGGTCTCTAGTCTGATCCATCCATCCTCTGAATGCTCTAGGTCTCTAGTCTGATCCATCCATCCTCTGAATGCTCTAGGTCTCTAGTCTGATCCATCCATCCTCTGAATGCTCTAGGTCTCTAGTCTGATCCATCCATCCTCTGAATGCTCTAGGTCTCTAGTCTGATCCATCCATCCTCTGAATGCTCTAGGTCTCTAGTCTGATCCATCCATCCTCTGAATGCTCTAGGTCTCTAGTCTGATCCATCCATCCTCTGAATGCTCTAGGTCTCTAGTCTGATCCATCCATCCTCTGAATGCTCTAGGTCTCTAGTCTGATCCATCCATCCTCTGAATGCTCTAGGTCTCTAGTCTGATCCATCCATCCTCTGAATGCTCTAGGTCTCTAGTCTGATCCATCCATCCTCTGAATGCTCTAGGTCTCTAGTCTGATCCATCCATCCTCTGAATGCTCTAGGTCTCTAGTCTGATCCATCCATC
>CAKAOI010031317.1:91404-126894 GCA_916701655.1 Sebastiscus albofasciatus | reverse complement strand
GGCACCGCAACCTTTGCCAGGCAACAGCGGGGTACAGAGCTTCAGAGAGCCGGGGATGAGAGAGAATGCGTGGGCGGAGGGTGTCAGCTCCGTGCAAAAAGCAGCGGAACAAAAATACTGACACATCTCTGACAGTATGACAATAATGCACTTCCTGTGCCGAGTCTGATAGTCTGTAGATTATGTCGCCTATAGATAAGATATATTTTGGCCGTGTCCGTGCTGCGAGGCAGACAATCACTCACGTCTGCTTGTTTATTCACCTGAGAGGCGCAGAGACCCGTGGATCCCAGTGAGACGTCAGTTGAGTAGGCGGTCCTTAATGTGGCCCAGGACACATTCACATACACACTGCTAAAAGAATACGGCCATATGTACCTCTGAATGTGGTCCAAGTGATCGGATCTCAATGCGTCCTCAATGTGTCTTGAGTGCGTTCACACCTGTACTTAGAGCTGTCCACTTGTGATCTAATTTCACATCAGGAATGAAGTGAATTTCTGGTTCTGTTTCGTTGGCGTTCGCAAGTCTACCAACCACCTTTTCCATCTTTTTGCTAGTTCTGCAGACACTTTCTTCATCCCATGCTCTTTTCCCTTTGCACAGTTCTCTTAGAAGGAGCTTGGCAGGGAGGATCGAAGGTGCCAGGAACCCCAGAGGGCCATGAGGTGAACCTATAGCTGACAGGATACCTCTTCTAGCACATGGCTTTTCCTGTACTTCGGTTTTACAGTACAGGTGATATTAGAGACATTTTAAGAGGAGGCATTGATGGCTTCAATCTGCTTCCTTTTTATGAGTGAGCCCAGTTAGCTTGTCTTTTCTCTCATACTCAAGCCTTCAGTTTTCCTTCTACAGTCTTTGTCATGGTCTTTGGCATCCTCTTCTGGCTGTGTGCTGCAACTTCCATTTCCTGCGGTGGCACTCTCTTACTAAGGTTTTAATGCACACAATCTGTCCTCTTTTCTTCAAAATTACAGCTTTTCACTCTTCTACAATATTTCTACAGAAATGTTAAAGTATTTTAACACGTGCACTCCAAAGAATGACAACAGCAGTTTAATTGCAGGATGGTTTCAGGCTTAGTAGGCCTTTTTTTCCTCAGAAGACATGACACAGTAGGTGTACACAGGTGTAAATAATGAAATCAATGATGGCTGGATTCCATTTAGCTGCTTTGACTTCAGCTTCCTGATGTTGTGCATGCCGGCTCACTGTCACTCTCACAGGGACATTTGAATATAACGGAGACATTGTTATTGTTACTAGTAACACCTGTGCTTTTCTAAATTATTTACAACTACTTCTCTATTGTGTAAATGGCTCTAACAGTAGTGTGTGTGTGTGTGTGTGTGTGTGTGTGTGTGTGTGTGTGTGTTTACCCAGTGAAGGCTCTCCCGCTGTCAGCCGCTGCAGCATGGGGTTGAGGGTGCCGATGAAGAGGTAATGTCTGAGCAGCATCACCGACAACCACATCAAGTGCAACACAAAGAACCTGGACATCACACACTCACGGAAACTCTTCTCTGAGAGAGACGAGGGGAGACCACAGAGATGGGTGAAGATGAGGAAAAAACAAAGATGAAGAGAAATAGGATAGATGATTATTTTATTCTGTTAAATCTTATATTTCTACCACAGTAAAGTGAACAAACCTTGTTTCACAGGGACGTCCTTGTTGAGGGGCGTTTCCTCTGTCGTCTTCAGAGCTTTATTGTTCACTTTTGTGTACTCCAATCCCAGAGTCTTTGATTTACCACAGGTTAGTCTGACAAAGGTCAAAGGTCACAGTGGGTCAGCCACAGACTGAGGGCATTGTGGGAGTTCTTTGCTCATTATTTACGTATTTTCACTGAAAAATATGTGTATTTCGTAAAAGGAGCAGGTTGGTTTAAATTGTTTTTTGACTGAGACTTTACAGCCACACCCCAAACCTGCTGTAAGAGTACACTGATTTGTACTGTAAATATAATAAAGAGCCCTATCCTAGGGCTGCACGATTATGACCAAAATGATAATCCAGATTATTTTGATCAATATTGAGATCCCCATATATTATATATATTTTAGGGACAAAATAATTTTCTTATTTAATTTATTATTTAAATAAACAGAGCGCTGCTTTCACTTCCATGTTGTGCTACATTTAAATGTTATTGTTTTAATTTGTTATTGTCATCTATAGTGGTTATTTGCATAAAACCACAATTCAAATGATTAGGAAATAAATGGTTGTATTTTTATCTAAATAGTTGATTTGATTAAAAAAAAAACATTGACATTAATATTTCTAATTATATATTATAAGCTGCTTAGAGCTAGTGTTAGCTAATTAAACAGGATGATAATTACTTCTCTATTATCTATTTTATATTGCTCTCCTTCAAACAACTGGATTTATTCAAGTTCCTCACCAAAAACTACAATTTACAAGATTACATTTAAGCACATCATGCATCATGCCACTGTATGCAGACGTAAAACCATCATGTGGCGGCTGCTTGTGTGTGTGTGACCGACAAAAACTTGAATATATGAGACTGCTGTACCCGTATGTGTAGTCATCAGGCAGCGGGTAGGGGATGTGACCTCTGGGCAGCAGGAAGAAAGTCCTGAGGAGGTGGATGATGCTGCAGGCAGACAGGAAGAAGAAGGAGGAGCGGAAAGAGATGCCAACCTCGTGCAACAGCTGCAGGAGAAGACATCGAGATCTTCGTTACAACATGAGATAGTATACATATATTTGTTTCATGAGAGCAGTGTGTGAATGTTTCTCACCTTGATCACAAGGAAGAGTGCTGAGGAAGAGTCTACGGCCCCGTTGTAGAGAGTGATAATGGTGGAGCGATGTGAGCCAAACAGGTTTCCCACCTTTAAATTTGAATGTATTAAAACAGATGTTGTATTTAAGTGTCTCTGTGGGGCTTCCTTTCCTTTCTTGCTTCTACTTTTCTGTCATTCATTGTAATGTGTGATGTTGCTCTGCCCAAAAAGATTGTCCCTCCCTCATGAAAATGACTTTAGGCTACTCAGATATTTTCCAAGGAAAAGAAAAGCAGGTGAACAGGGCAGGGATTGAATAAGCTAAATTACTTGCTTATGTGCATAGTATCTAGACAGATTATGCAATTAGGTAACCTAAATTAACATGAATGCATAGGTGCAGTTAGGCTGTGGTTGTACTAATGTAGCTTGTTAAAAAAAACACAGTACACAATACATATATACAATATATATATTTATCACTTCCCTTTATGCATAAACATGACTACATTCTTGTTTATATTCAGTTAATGTATTTGCAATTGTAGCGGAGTTAATGATTACACTTGCCATTACTAACTCTGTCTTAATATGTTTAAATGTATGCACACTGAATTTAATTTATTATTTGTCATCTGTTTCAATATCATATTATTTACTTTATTATTTAATTATTATTCATTTTATATATTATTTACTTTATTATTTAATTATCATTATTCATTTTATATATTATTTACTCTGTTATCTGATTATAATGGAGGTTGCCATGGTGACCGTTGTATGTACGTAGCATAAGCGCCCTCTGCTGCGCCCCTGCAGACTTGACAGGTGCGCCCCGCATCTCGTCAACAGTCTGCATGTGCCGTCTCCGTGCATCTTTGAGAAGCTTTGTCGCTGTGAGACTGACTGTGGGAGCTCTAATATCATTTCTGTATTACCAGAATAAATGGCGAGTTGGAGCCAAAAGTGACGGTGTGTGTACATCATTAATAACACAACGCAAGAGAGAGTACACAACTGCTACACAATCACTGTCTCAAATCTGTATTACTTTATTTTATATTGTATACATGTTATATTTAATTTCTGCACTATTTTATGTCTTAGATTCTCATTTAGTTTTTAACTTGTGTGCTTTTCTTTGATACATATTTAATGACACTTTAGAGGGAGCTCAAAGATTTCATTACCAATGACTGCTCCTCTGTAATTGTTGTGCATATGACATTAAAGAACTTGAAACTTACTTACTTACTTGCTGTTTTATATGACAGTAAACTGATTTTTTTGGTTTGGGTTTCTGACTTTAGTTAATTGGATAATTGAAAAATAAAAGGCCGATTAATCAAAACTGACAATAATCTTTTAAATCTTTTCTAATCTTAACGAATACTTCAGTACCTGGATGTTGCTCATTACAAACACGATGTCACCCACTGCCAGGAGGGAGAAAGCTGGGAACAGCAGGTTGGACCAAGCTGATGGGAAAAGAGAAAGGAGCATCCACAGCTGTTATAGAGTCACTGTTACTTTGTCAGTATTTCTTTAGACAATAAGGTTCCTGAGAGAGCACAAAACAAATAGATGGAGAGATATTTTTCACCTGCAGTCGAGAAGGCCACCATCAAGGTCCCCATGGCGTAAAGAAATCTGGTGGGTAAAAGAAATTCCAGTGTTATCATGTCATTTTATTGGCATGAGACAAGGTTTTACAAAACATAGAATCTGAAATGGGAAAATTGGTCTTAAAATAAATCAATACATTTTCAGCAATAAAAAGAAAAATTGACATTTGATACAATAACAGCACAGTAAACTTTCACAATGTTGGCAACAAGGGAAGGACCCAAAGTCGAGGCAGCAGGGTACTCCTTTAGGTGGCTTGAAAGCAAACACAATACGTGTTAGGCTTCATTGCAACTATGACGAACTGGCAGAGGAACAAAATATTTGGGCTGATATTTAGTGGCTGATGAGGGTGGGTGGGTAAGATCCAACTAAAGGGCAGATGGGGGAAGTGGAAACAGGTGTGAAGATCGGTGGGGCAGTCAGGTGATGGGGAAAGAGGGGGAAAGTCCTAGGGCGTCTGGTGGATGGATGGAAAACGGCAATGAAGGGGCCTGGAAATACAGAGACAGACTGACAGGAAAATAAAAACAAGCTATAAATAAAAGCTAGGATGGAAGCTAAAATAGGGCATAACACAAGAGTAAAAGTTATATATGCAGTATAAGATAATTATTTGGTTTCATAAAAGGCAGCAGCAAACAAGAAAGTTTTAAGCTTTGATCTAAAAGAACAGTTTTCTAGGAGCTTGTTCCAAATATTTGGTGCATAAAAACTGAAGCATAAAAACTTTGCAGGCATGCAATAGAATTGTGATGTCCCATCAAATCATGTCATGAAATCTTTATAATATGATAGGTATTTAAGGTGTTGTTGGACTCACATTCCAAAGAGCCGAGCCACCGTGGTACCAAACCGGTCAAAGAGGAACCCATTGGGCAGTGTCAGGAAATTGAACATAAAGGAGGTGATGGTGAAAACAAGAGAGAACTGTTCGTCCTGCCCACTGCAATCTGTGGACACATAAAACATAAAGAAAGAGAGAGCACACTGTGTTTAAACATGTGACTATTTAGATGAAAGAGGCCTGCATAAAGAGTTGTAATTAGATACAACTCTCTAAGCAGGCTGTCACCTCTTTAGCCACAGGTGTCAGCCAACTGGAATTGATAACAGGTGCAAATGAAGGTGACAATGATGGTCAGTGAGGCCTGCAAAAAGAGCTGTAATTGATTTTGTTGTAATTGAAACTGACTTAAGTCCTGTGTTGCATTGACTCCTGTGCTGTGATCAAATACACCTCTTTATGCAGGCCTATCATCTGTCTAGCACTTGACCTTGTTGTTGAACAGGTGGCAATGAAGGTCAGAGAGGCCTGCATAAAGAGTTGTAATTGATTTTAGAAATCCAGATCCTTAGAATTCAAAGTAGTGGAGGCGAGGATAGCAAACTGACCTAAGACCTGTGTTTCATTGACTCCTGTGGTGTTGACACACAGAGAGCTGAAGTAGCCCTCCGTCTTCAGGACAAAAACAAGCGAAGCCCATCCGAACACAGCTCCTGCAAAACACAGACACTCCACCAGACCTGTTGCAAAGGTGACGGAGCGTCGTACCAAGCTGTTCCCAAGACCGGACATGGTCCCTCACACACATGCACACAGGTGTCACTGCACCGGCCAAACAAAGAGGAAATAAAAGAAATGTTATTTTTTTTATACATTTAGAGAGGACTACATGTTGACCGTTCTGCATCTTTAAAGCAATGACATTTTCATATAGCACTTAAATGGGAAATTAAAGTTGCACTAGCAAGACATGAGCAAATAAAACATCTGGGCACAAAATGTGCTGCTTGAGTCCAAGCTGTTAGGTCAGTCCTCTTCCAAAAAAAGATGGACTTCTGCATAAATTCAGACATTGGATAACAGAAAAACATTATCCTTATTGAGATACTAGGTCTCTGGAGCCACATGCAGCTCTTTAGCTGCTCTCCAGTGGCTCCCTGTGGATTTTAAAAAAAAGATTTGTGGAAATGAATAACTGTTGTTTTGTTTACATTTTCATTTTTATTTATCATTGTTGTAGGTCTATGGTACGACGGTACGACAAAGTATTAGGGCCACAGAATGAAGTCATAATATTATAAAGTAGTAATTTTACGTGTTATTTTCTTTTTTTCTTGTAAAGTTATGACTTTATTCTCGTAATATTACGACTTTTTCTCATAAAGTTATGACTTTATTTTGGAAATCTCAGATGTTTTTTTTCCCTCAGTGTGGCCCTAATACTCCGTAGTACATTTGCACTTTGGCCCTCACTGCATTAAACTTACATACTATATACTTAGACTATAAACTATGTTACCGTCATCACAATGCTCAAATGTTTTGCAGCTCCAGACAGATGTTTTTTTCTTTTTGCCTAAAATGGCTCTTTTGATAATAAAGATTGCTGACCCAAGTACTAGGTCATAAAACTCTCATTTTAACAACAGAAGGAATTAATTAAAATGCACAAACATGACTTTTTAACAAAGTAACCTCCTGTGAAGCCACAAAAAACAAAATGCATAGTTAAGTTGTATAATTATCCATATACTGCTCTCTAGTACTCACAGTTCAGCCTCAGTGGGTCTCCCCAAATGTTCTCACAAACCACACCTGTCTGCTCTTGCTCCTCTCTCTTTCTTTATATAGACCAGCTCTTCCCCACCCGCTCCCTCCCTTTCCTCCCTTCCCAATGTTTTTCTCTTTCTCAATCACATCCCTCTCCTCTTGTGGTGCTCGTGTCTGCAGAAGATAAACACTCCTGCATCCCCGGCAAGCCAAACAGCACTGAAGCTGCCACTGACGTACTCTAGATGTGGATGCTGAGAGTGCTGGCTACACTGGTTTAACCAAAAGCTCATATGACTGACACAAGAAAACAACTCGTTGGGTGCCGAGTGGAAACTGGCTCTCTGTGTCATAAGTGGGTCTATGTGTACAAAGCATCTTTGATTGGCCTCATTCATGCAGTAACTCATGACTTCCCATGATGCTACAGGTTTCTCCAGAGGATAAACTCATAATGATCTTTTCTTTATCTCCTGAGAAATCAGTAATATATTAAAAAGTGCTTAAAAGCTAAAAAATAGGAAGCTCACTTGCCTCTTATTATGTAGATAAGAAGTCATGTCACCTCAGCAAGGCAGCTATTCAAAATACCTGTCAGATTAAACCAGGTTCAGTTTTATTGCTGCATTACAAAAATGTAAGTTTCAGCAAAGCTACCTGTTGCAAACACAAACAATTCACTAGAACAAGTTTTAGTAAACAAGCTGTCTTGATTGTTATGATTGATATTTTATGAGTTTCTTTTCGGTAAGTTAACCTTTTTAAAGTCAGTTTCACATCATAACACACCACTATTAGTTCCATATTGACAGTAAACTGCATCAACTGGAAATGTTTGATGTCATTAAAATAAATGAATGTTATATTTAAGTGCACAGCTTAGAGACAAACAGACTTTGACACGCAGTGCTGCACCTTACACTTGTTGCTCAATAATCACACTAGGTCACACTGACCTTAACCTTTGATCATCCTTGAGTCCAAGTGGACGTTTGTGCCAAATTTGAAGAAGTTTGCTAAAGGCGTTCCCATCATATCACAAGAATGGGATGGACGTGAGGTCATCATCGGCTGCGTGTCCTGACCTCAAGCCCCCGGTCTGCTCTCCAGACGGGTCTCGTCTCCGAACTCCAGACCGGTCCTGCTTTCTCATTTTACAGCTAAACAGTGCACTACAAGATGTTTCTGAAAACATTTGAGGTGAGAAATAGGCATTACAGTAACAGAATATTGATTCATATTTGATCAGTGCTGCCTAGTTTGACCGTTTGATCGGAGTTTGCGAGTGATTGACAGCTGCTCAGAGACTGCAGGCTCCAGCTCGGCTCTGATTGGTTGTTTTCCTCCGGTCTGTGAAATCCTGCGGATGCCGTTAGGAGCACCGGAGGACACAGAAGCTATTGATTTATTTCAGATTGCCTGTCTCGTGCACTACTGTCAGGATATCTAGACCATTTTATAAAAGTAAGTTCTTTTTAATCATATTTGCTCCATTTCTACCCACTGCTGCTTTAAATTTAAATTAGTGTTGAACATTGTGTAAGTATTGGTCAACTATTTAAAATACAAGCAAAATGGTTATGATGATATAACATCACTTGTTTTCTGCTGACACCCAGAATAACAGAAATACTATTTTAAAGTTCACACTTTTTTTTAACCCTCTGAGACCCACGATCCTCACTGTCTTTACTGTCTTTCAGAGGCTCTAGCAGGTTCATCTTTAGGGCTAGAGTGAAGCCACTGGTATCGTATGAAACTAGAAAAACAACAACAAAACAAGTAAGTGCTCGCCATCCAATCGCCGAAAAATGCAATTCTTGCAGAAATCTTCAAATGTCAAAAGTTTTTGATACCAAATCACAGCATAGCTTTTTCTATGGTGTTCCTCCAGGTCTTGGTGTCTTAATGTGGTATTTTGGAGGGATTATTGATCATTTTTCATCAATTCTCGAGTGATAAAAAAAATGGTTAAATTTAGCACCAAATGTAACAAATGGTATCAACCCCAAAATTGCTGCAACAACTCTTGAGACATAAATAAGGATGGGAATGGTCTTAAGTCTGGTCTTAATATACTTAAGTTATAATGTTCTAAACCATTATACACTTTTACAATTTATTTTAAATAATCAATTATAGTTTATTTCTTATTTATGATTAGAGCAACTGGGCATACAGTGCTGAGCTGCATCTCATATTAATGTTCAGGTTCCAGCTTTCAGAAGATGTACACCATTTCTATGTGACATCTACTGTAGACCTGCTATCTCCCCCTAATGATCCCCTGTCCCCCCCTAAAAAAGGGCTAAAAATGGATCTATTGTGAGTCACAGAGGGCTAAATCACTTGTTCAATTGTGGCTCTTCTTGACGCGGTTGCTGCGTGAATGGATGGTCCAGGTGGATAGGATGCGCAGAATCAACTCCCACCCTGACTGCTAAAAGTGACTGGAGATGGCAGACTGACCTTAGAGGAGTCAAATCTTTCCTTAAAAGAGACTCCAGTGATTTAACATAGCAGTCCTGAAACATTATTGTTGAACTCACAATGGACAAAACAGATGCATACATTGCATTTTTTTCCCCTTGTCAACAAATGCAAAACAAATTCTAACAACACATTTAGCATTTTGACGATTACACCGTGTGCAGCCGATGTGTTATGCTAACCTTTAGAACTTGATGGAAAATGACTTCCACATCCTATCCTAATATTGAACATGGTTTTTAATACATTTTGCATTATGGAAATTTGACCTTGAGCAGCTGATGTTGAATTAAATACACCATCAGTCAAAAATTTGAACTGAAAACATGGACTCAATAAACTAAACACAAAAACAGGCAATTCAGAGTTCAGTCTTTAAATATCACTTTAATGAAGCTTATGCGGAAGTTCAGTCAAGAAAACCCTCCTTACACTCTCATTCATTCACAATCTCTCTCTCTCTCTCTCTCTCTCTCTCTCTCTCTCTCACCGGCTCCTATCAGCTGACTTTGGGTGTTTCACTCTTAGATAATCAAACTTTAACTTAACCAAAATCTGCTACCCTCTCCCTGAGCCAATCATATTGTTGCTATCGGATTTCAAAACGTTTCTCCTCTCTGCTGCTGTCACTGTTGTCATTTCAGTACGAACCGATGCAACCCGCCTCCAGCCCATCACCTCCAATCTTCATCGTATTCATTTTCATTGGCTCTACTTTTTGAAAGTCAAACCAATGCAGGACAGATGCTTTTTTTTTTTTTTTTTTTAAATCTAGCTCTTATCCAATGGCTGTGAAGAAAGCAGGGAAGGCTGTGTTTGCTGTCAATCAAACTGCGCACACGTGGGTCAAGTGCAGGTTAACATTTCACCGTCTTTGCTACGCTATGCCCAACGGGGAAAAATTGCGAGTCACCACAAAGTCACAAGCTATGCAGACTAAGGCGGAATATGTTGGAAACTACCACAAAGAAAAGGAAGAGCAGCTACAACAAAGACTGTGAAACTACTTATAAGTATTTATAAGCCGGTGGAAGGAGATTCTCAGAGTTTTTTTGAGAAATTTGCTAGTTATTTTTCAATTTCACACAGCGAGGAATATGACATGAAGCGACACAGTTCATGTGAGTCTCACAAGAAACCTTTCGCTCAAAAAGAGATGTGCCGATCTATAGATGCATTTGGGCAAAGCATAGATTACCTCTCAGCCTTGGTAACTTGTCCCACATTGTCCCACACAAACATACTCTTTGTCCCACATTTGGTTTGTTGGGATCTGGGCACCCTACTTCTATACCATATGAAATATGCAGTTGCCTGAAAGTGCAAGTTTCTCAAAATAGTTGCAAACTGAAAGATATATTTGGGTAGGTGCGAGTCTCATTTTACAGACTGTAAGAGGAGGCATTGATGGCTCGCTGGGAGGCGAGACGTCGACAGTGCAGGAAGACCGAGAGGGGATGGATGAAGGCGAGCAGGGTGAGCAGCGTCAGACTGATGTTGACCTACAGACACGTGAAGGGAGAGAGAGGAGGAAGCAGTGAGAGGAGAGTTCATAGATAAAGATGGTGATAAAGGGAGGATGATTAAGGATTAAGTAGGTGAGATGTTGTGATGTTGTGTACTCACATATAAAGGGTCTCCATCCAGAGGCCCATTCACCAGGGCAAAGCAGGCATACTGCAGCAGAGAAAACACTGCAGCAAGAGCCAAGACCAGACCAAACAGTGTCCCAAAGTGGCATGATGGGAAACTACACACACACACACACACACACACACACACACACACACACAAGTGATGACACGGCAAAGAGAAGGAAGTGGTGAAAAAGACGTAGAGCGTAGAAAAAGAGAAAGCACAGAATTTTTAAGCATTAAAAACATCCCTTAAGGATAAAGGACGCACTTTACTTTAATCCACCCAGTATATAAACATATAATAAATAGTTGCATACATGTGCGCATGCATAAACATGCAGAACACTTAAGGAAATACGGTCACCCTAGATTACGGCCAAAGATTAGATTAATAAACAGCTTTTTAGGTTACGGTTTTGCTAGCTTATCGAAAAAGTGACGAGACAACCTAATGCACGCTGACAAGAATGTGCATCAGGCGCCCAACAGTCTGTGTGACGCAGTGCATAAGGCACCGTCCCCCGGTGAAATACCTAAGCCCTTTTTCTATACACATGCTCAAACTGCTTGGAGGCGGATCGGGCGCAATTTGGTCTGACTCGACTTTGCTCCATCTTGGGGACTTGTGACTCGGCACGACTCGATGCCTTAAAACTGGTAATGGAAACGCTAATCAGCGCATCATAGTTTGACTCGGGGAGTCCCTCCAGGGTGTAACCTGCCTCTCGCTCCAGCCCCCGTGACCCTGTAAAGGATAAGTGGTTACAGATAATAGATGGATATTCCTAGTGGTTCCTCTGCTTTTTTAAAAAACAATGTTTTCCTCCATTGTCCATCCATCCATCCATTTTCGTCCGCTTATCCAGGGCCGGGTCACGGGGGCAGCAGGCTAAGCAGGGAGTTCTAACATTTTAACATTTGACAATAAATGTCTATATTGTGGTACGTGGTTTTGTGATAAAGGTACACAATACGTATCAACACAGTAAATGATTTAACCGAACTAGACACACAATGTTCTCTGTTGCACCTTATTATTATTCATGCAAGAATGTGTGTATTCATAAAAATGCGTCTATGTGCTGCCCTTTGTGTAGTTCACAAAGATGTTGGTGCTGTGTGTATTGATGTGTGTGTTTGATACTCACGCCACACTGACAAAGGCTGCATTACCGCCATAGAGGAAGGAGCGGTTGATAACCTGAACGACGAAAGTGAAGTACTGAAGCGGCAGGTTTGGCGTAGTGGCACAAACTGAGAACACCAAACACTGCAGTGCCGTCAGGAAGAGAGAAAGCACCGAGGCCCGCAGGTCTGCCTCCTGTTCACTCTCTCCTACAAACACACACACAAATGAAAACATTCATGTTCCTCCAACTGGCCTGTTGGGTTCATTACTAGTCCTCATTAGTATTAGTTACCTGCAGCACAAGGTTTGCCCTTATGCCTGTCCATGATGAGGCCGTTCCAGGGAGCACACAGCACGCCACACAGCTGTGTTATAGCAAAGGCGTTGATGTACTGGTTCACTGCAGGGACACACACATGCAAGGACAAGATGGTTAGAGACAAAAGACTCAGTTCAGCAGTTCAACAAGTCAACCAGAATATGCCTACATTCAGACTGCAGGCAAATCCATTTGTTTGCTTTAAGAAAGACTGTTATTTGCAAGTGATCAGATTGGATATGTGTGTCCAGACCTCACCAACCTATCTGCATGGGTTGCTGTGGTAACGATGTAGGCATCGGTAACTACGTAGCTATGCTGGTGACACGGCTTTCCAATGTGGAAGCATTCGCCTTCCAAACAATCTTGCTGTCTAGTCTCGGTGCATAACTCCTCTGTTGCACCAGACAAACTCAGTGACGGAGGAGACTAGTATACATTGCGGTGATAGGGGGAAGGAGCAGAAAATGAAAGTGCCAGCAGACAATTTATTTTGGTATCTGTCCACGGACTGTTGTTCTCCTCCATGTTGTCCTTTCACAAAGTGCTCTGCTAGTAGGAGCATGGATTCTGCTCAGCACTTTCATCACTCTGGATTTGGACTTTGATTTGAGCAGCCAGAGCATCCGGACTGAGACGCATATGTAGAAATCCGATTGGAATCGCATTTCAATATATCAATATGCCAAGAACGGTTTTGGGCTGGCAGTCTGAACAAGGCCTATGTGATAACAGTAGCCTACTTTCTATACTCTTCAGCAGCTTCTTGCTCTTATAACATTATTTCAGTCTCATGCTTTTAGTTGAAGCACAGACTGACCAGTAATTATTCATGTAACGTCATGGACCTAATAAGGAACGTTTTCATGAATGTCCATCTTTGCTATGACAGTCACACATGATGTATTGTTTGTGTGTGTTTACCCAGTGAAGGCTCTCCCGCGGTCAGCCGCTGCAGCATGGGGTAGAGGGTGCCGATGAAGAGGAAATGTCTGAGCTGCATCACCGACAACCAAACCACGTGCAACACAAAGAACCTGGACATCAAACACTCACGGAAACTCTTCTCTGAGAGAGACGAGGGGAGACCACAGGAGTGGATGAAGAGGAAAGAAAAAAGATGAGGAGAAATAGGATGTATGATTATTTTATTCTGTAATATCTTACTATGTATATATGTCTATGCCACAGTAAAGTTAACAAACCTTGTTTCACAGGGTTGTCCTCGACTTCCTCTGTTGTCGTCTGAGCGTTACCATTCGCTGTTATCTGCTCCAAGCTTATAGTCCTTGATTTACCACAGGTTATCCTGACAAAGGTCAAAGGTCACAGTGAGTCAGCCACAGACTGAGGGCATTGTAACTCGCTACAACCACATAACAGGATATGAAGGACTTTTCTAAGGAATGTGGTACAATGATGTGAAAATAAAACGCGTTCAATGTGAAAGGCCCATTAGCTGCTGAAAAGGCTTCCTGTTGGTTCTGTTTGAAGAGGGGTGACGTGTGACATAATGCGCTACCTGGACACAAATCGGGGCGTGATCACCCCCGGCTGGGTCGCCCTGGGCGACGGTGTCTGATGTTAAGACCTGAAACACCTGATGACCGGTTGCACCACAAGATGTATCAAAGAACTGTCAGACTTTACGTCCCGTCACACCTGAAACCTGTTTGTACACTGATTTGGGTAACGCTTTAGATTACAGCCTGCAACGTACTGCGTAATTACTCCTGAGTTACGGTGTAATCATTGGTACTAACGTTGTACCAGTGCAGTGCTTACCTACTGTATATATATATATATGTAGGTACTGGGGAACAAAATGTGAACTTTTAGAATAAGGGGGTAACTATTTGGGATCTTACAAATAATTTATACTGTATAGTTATTGTTAACTACTGGGTACTTGTATTATTACAAGGTATGTTTGACCTACTGAGCAATAATCTGCACGTTTAGGAGGGATGTAGAGATAATTTGTACTGTTATTATTATTGAACAACTGGGTACCTATTGTATTACTACTATGCTGTGGAATATTGGAGTTGTTTACCTATTTAACATTTAATTTAGTCGTCATGTATCACCATTTTCATGCTGCTTTTGTAAAATTCCTTGTCTTACCTGTGCTGCATTTGTGTGCTGTTTTAGTCCATAAAAATAGTTTGTTTCCTTGTTAAGTACTGTATTGGTACACCGTTATAAGAGGTCACACTGGGACTCCGCAGTATTTACCCCGCGGGCTGTTATGTGCTGCCATAATTTGTACTATAAACTGTGCTCTAACTTGTTTACAGTAAATAAGGACTTCTAAAGAGCACAGAAGTTGCAAGCCAAGTCTGTAGGTGATTTAAAATTAAATTTTTATAACCTAACATTTTTGCATTATTGTTTTTTTTTAATTCAATTTTGGATCACTTTTTAAATATTTGAAACAAACAGATAAATTCGTGGGTTTTGGTGTTTAAAAAAAGAAGTAAAAAAGAAAATAACGAGCCCTATTAATACATGAATCCCTGAAGCATGTAGGAGGTGTTGATGTGTGTTTGTGGTTTCTTGGGAATTTGTACCCGTATGTGTAGTCATCAGGCAGTGGGTAGGGGATGTGGCCTCGGGGCATCAGAAAGAAAGTCCTGAGTAGGTGGATGACGCTGCAGGCAGACAGGAAGAGAAAGGAGGGGAGGAGAGAGACACCTGCCTCGTGTAACACCTGCAAAACATCAAGATCATCGTTACATCATCAGATGGCATAAATATATTTGTTTTATGAGAGCAGTGTGTGAATGTTTCTCACCTTGATGACAAGAAAGATTGCTGATGAAGAGTCAACGGCCCCGTTGTAGAGAGTGATGACGGTGGAGCGACGTGAGCCAAACAGGTTTCCTATCTTTAGGAGATAAGTTTTTATTTATTAAAACAGATGAATGTTGCATTTAACAGCATTTAACAGCATTTAACTCTACATTTTAGAGCAAATACCAACCATCCACTGATTCTGAAACATAAAAATGAATCAATTCATAGATTAGTCAAGCAAAATAACAATTTTAGTTTGATTTGATTGATTGTTTAAGCATTTTCATTAGCAAAAATGCTCAGTATTTTTGGGATCCAGCTTCTAAAGTTTGAGGATTTGCTGCTTTTCTCTGTTTTATATGATGGTAAATTGAATATTTTGAGGTTATGGACTTTTTTGTTTGGGAAAAAAAAGCTATTTGAATATGTCAACTTTCACAGTTTTCATCATTTCAATTGAATAATCAAGAAAATAACTGGCAGATTGATCAAAACTGACAATACTCTTCTCAATCTGAACTGCTTAAGTACCTGCATGTTGGTCAACAGAAAGAAGTTGCCACCCGCTGCCAGGAGGGAGAGAGCTGGGAACAGCAGATTAGACAAAGCTGATGGAAAAATAAAAACAAGCAGCTGTTAGAGTCACTGTTGCTTCTGGTCAATATTTCTTTAGACAATGAGGATCAGAGAGGGAGCACAAAACAAAGAGACGGAGAAATGTTTGTTACCTGCAGTTGAGAAGGCCAACATCAAGGTCCCCGTGGTGTAAAGAAATCTGGTGGGAAAAAGAAATTCTAGTTTTATTATGTTACTTTATTGGTATGAGAGCGAGAGAGATGTTTTCTGAAGGACCCGTCACACATTCTGACCCAACTCATTGCACTGGTTCATCGCGACCCAACTCATTGCTCTGATCTCACTTGACCTAACTCATTGCAAATGTTCAAATATGACACCACTCATTGCACTGGTTTAATGTGCCCTTGTTCTCACATCATGGGGTTTATGCAAGCATAACTATAATAATAAACCTAATCTCACCACGGCTTCACTACCCCCTTTTATATACTACATCCCGATGGAGTCTCATCACCAAAGACTTTGCACTATTCAACTTATCGTGCACCATGTAATCAATTATTGTTCACCACACAGTATATAAGGCAACGTCCACCGCTGTCAGATATCATTTTCTCTTGAGCGAATGGCGATTGGCCCACAGACTGCCATTGGTGCTCGGGCCGTTGTTGAATGACCTTTTTGAGCCTCTAGAGCGTTTCTCTTTGAAGGTGTTGTCATTCATGACAGCTTTGCATTGACCTCAGCTAAGAGAGTATGTGAACTTACTGCCCTGTTGGTACACCCCAGTTGCTTGATGCTTTGTGGCGACCGCTGTAGGGCTACTCTCTGACCGAACCCCTGCTTTGATTCCAAGAATCAAACTGGGTCACACAACTGAATGCTTATTGTCATCCACCCCATGCGGGAAACAGGGAGGCAATGTTGCATCTGCTATGCCCTGTTCGTGCGTTGGCATGTTATGTTGAAAGCATGGCTCACATCATGAACTGAATAGTTGTTTATGTGCTTCGGTGATGTTGTGGCTGGAGCGGAAAGAGATCCTCCCACTGTGTTCCACGCACACTTGACACAAAACAAACAAGCTGTCCTGTATCAATTGGAAAAGTCTGAAGGGATTAAAATAAATGTATAAATGCACCTTGCACGCGTTGCTCAATAATCACACTAATGAACAACCTTTTGTTGTTCGTTACTACCCTACTGTTTGTCATTTCATTCCTCTTAACTACCCAGCTGGTGGGTTTTTAGACCTTTACTGAGTCACTGTAAATTACATTATTTTGTGAAATTACATGGGTAATATTTTAAATGCATTGACTATTAACTCTTAAATATTTATGGTGTTGTTGGACTCACATTCCAACGAGCCGAGCCACCGTGGTACCAAACCGGTCAAAGAGGAACCCATTGGGCAACGTTAGGAATGCAAACAGAAAGGAGGCGATGGGGAAAACAAGAGAGAACTGTTCGTCCTGCCCACTGCAATCTGTGGACACATAAAACATAAAGAAAGAGAGAGCACACTGTGTTTAAACATGTGACTATTTAGATGAAAGAGGCCTGCATAAAGAGTTGTAATTAGATACAACTCTCTAAGCAGGCTGTCACCTATTTAGCAACAGGTGTCAGCCAGTTGGAATTGATAACAGGTGCAAATGAAGGTGACAATGATGGTCAGTGAGGCCTGCAAAAAGAGCTGTAATTGATTTTGTTGTAATTGAAACTGACCTAAGTCCTGTGTTGCATTGACTCCTGTGCTGTTGATGCACAGAGAGCTGAAGTAGCCATCCGTCTTCAGGACAAAAACAAGTGAAGCCCATCCGAACACGACTCCAGCAAAACACAGACACTCCACCAGACCCGTGATGAAGGTGAGGGAGCGTCGCACCATCAAGCTGTTCATAAAAGCTGGCATGGTCCACATGTTGACCATTCTGCACCTTTAACGCAATGACATTTTCATATGAAAAGAACCCCACCTGCATGACACATCAAAAGCAATTAAATATAAATATCTTACACAAGCCAGACATGAGCTAAAACATCTGGGCAGAAAATGTGTTGCTTGAGTACAGGTCGTTAGGTCAGTCTTTTTCTAAAAAAAGATAGACTTCTGCATAAAATCAGATGTTAGATAACAGAAAAAACTTTATAAAAATTCTCATTTTACAGAAGGAACAACTGAAATGTGCAACAAACCTCCCGTGAAGTCACAAAGTTGTTAAATTGTATAATTCTCTATCTTGCTACTCTCTAGTACTCACAGTTCAGCCTCTATTTCTCCAAATGCTCTCACAAACCACACCTGTCTGTTCTTGCTCCACTCCCTTTATATAGACCAGCTCTTCCTCACTAGTTCCCTCCCTCTCCTCCCTCCCAAGCGTTTTTCTCTTTCCGAATCACATCCCGTAGAAAATAAACACTCCTGCATCCCCGGCAAGCCAAACAGCAGTGAAGCTGCCACTGAAGCTGTGGGACGTACTGTATACTCCAGATGTGGATGCTGAGAGTGCTGGCTACACTGGTTTAACCAAAAGCTCATGTGACTTGCACATGTACTAAAAGCATGCACGGCCGGCCCGGCGATGTCAACATGATGTCAAGTGTGGAGTAGCTCCGATTACAACACACACAGAAGGACAGCGACTTCATTCTCTGTTCAGGTAGACATTACTCCGGTTGGTGGGCGGTGCTCTGTATTTCCTCAACTGATCTCAACATGGCTGCCGGGTCACTAACTTTCTCATTTTACAGCTAAACAGTACACTACAAGATGATTCTCAAAACATTTGAGGCAAGAAATAGGTATTAACGTAACATAATATTGATTCATATTTGATCAGCGCTGCCTAGTTTGACCGTTTGATCAGAGTTTGCGAGTGATTGCAGCTGCTCAGAGACGGCAGGCTCCAGCTCGGCTCTGATTGGTTGTTTTCCTCCGGTCTGTGAAATCCTGCAGATGCCGTTAGGAGCACCGGAGGACACAGAGGCACAGATTACCTGTCTCATGCACTACTGTCAGGATATAGTGACCGTTTTATAAAAATAACTTGTTTTAACCATATTTGCTCCATTTCTACCCACTGCAGCTTCAAGAGAGCTGCTTCCAGAGCCACAAAAGACATTAAAGTCAGTTCCGCTCCTAATGATGAGTAAACTGGTCTTAGTATGTAAAATCTGAGTGCCCCTTTAAGTTGTCATGTTTTTGGCGATGAAAGACTTCAAACTGCAAATTGAGAGCATCTTGTTATTTTTTTTCAACACTCTCTCTTCTGCTTTAAAATGTGGTTAGCATAACATATAATTATATATATAATAATAACTTGAAAAGGGACTTGCATACCCTATCCTAATCTATATAGCACATGGTTTACAATGCATTTCGTATTTTGAAAATTGTGCAGCTGATGTTGAATTAAATACTGTCAGTACTAACTACTAATACTACCAGTCAGTCAAAAGTTAACTGAAAACATTGATTCATTTGTTGTTTAACAGTTTGTATTGGTTTTCCATTAAACCCATTATACATTTGTTTGCAGCATATAGTAGAACAGAACAGCTATTTATTTTAATATAGTTGGATATTTGTATTTCACGGTACATACAATTCCATTCATCTGTGGGCATAATACGATGGACAACTTAGATGCAGCAGCAGAACACAGAGATCCGTTCTTTTTCCTTGTCAACTAATGCTAAACAAATTCTAACAATAAATTTAGCATTTGACAATTTGTGCAGCTGATGTTGCATTAAATACTACCAGTTAATCAAAAGTACTCAACTGAAAACATGGACTCAGTAAACTGAATAATGGAAAAAAAGGGGGGAATTCAAGATTCAGTCTTTAAATATCACTTCAATGTTTATTTTAACTAGTGCAATACCTCTTCCGAGTGCATGCCTGTCCAGAAAGGGACAACTGCTTGGTCCCCCGAGAACCACGGCATGGCTGCTTGTACCCTGAAAGTGTGAAGTTGTTTGGATGAACAGTTCTTGAGATATGCGAAGGGCAGTCATACAAACATGCACAGACAGACACAGAATACTTCCTTTATACAGTAGATAGATGATGCTGCTACAGAGCCACCTATTGGCCACATGGCAACAAACTTGCCACGATCATTCAGAAGACATATCTACACATGTCCACCAAATGTGGTCCCAATAGCACAAAGCATTCAGGAGATCTGGCATTTTTTTTGTAATATAAGCCCTGCTCACAGCGTTTTGAAGTTCAAAAAATATAATTTGGACAAAATTAAAAAAAGGCAGCTGCCTGCAAGTGCATAATATTTCTCACAATAGTTAAAAACTGAAACATGTATTTGGGCAAAAGTAAAAAGTGATAATTCCCTTTAGCACACTACTAAAGTTCATATTAAAAAGATAAGTTTAATTTGGTGAATCACAAGGGAGGGTTTGCATTTTTAAAGTTACATTTCAACAACATTAACACTTCTTCAGTCTTGGCATTTAAGAAAAATACACAGTCGTCCTAAAACATAAACTTACTGGTAAAACAAAAAGTACATATTTCCCTTTTTCATTAAATAACTGAATCCTTCATGACACAAAATTCTTCTACTGAGCTACACAGACACACTGAACACCTGAGACGTCATACGTTGGATACAACCAAAACATAAAGGGAGATCAGTTTACTGTTGGTTAATGTGTGGTACAATAGTAGCTAACGGTTGAACTGAGAGACCAGCAGATGGCAGAGCTGTGTCGTCTTTTTGTTCTGTTCACATCACTGATTGATCCAACTAAAACAACACTGACTGATATTCTGACTCCCAATCGTCCCTTACACTGTTAATACCTTGTTGGTCCTATACTTTATACTTTCAAGGTAAAAAAGATATAGATAACTTGAAAAGGTCAATACTGATAGAGGCATTATCTGTAACACTTTCATAATAACAATAAACAATTGTTATCTTTTGGTGTGATAGGTGGCTTGTATTACACTGAATAAAAATATACAATAATATATATCTTAAATTCTAAGATTGCATAAAACAAGAAACATACAGTAACATGTCACAGTCATGTAAATCTGCCAGCACAAGGAATTGTAACTGTAAAAACAGATGAAGCTATTAGCCGCAAGAGCTGGATTGAGCACCATCACTCTAAAATGGTAGAAGAGTGTAACATGTTTTGAATTGTGAAAATAAAATGATGCATCCTGGAAATCTCACAAGAGGTAAAGTGTTCTGCAACCCGTCAACTGCAGCAGACTGCACACCAGAAGCTCTTAGTTATTGTGGATGAATTCAAATTTAGCTGTGAACGTGATTTGAGAGAAAGTGAATGTGCTATGACTGTACCCAAAACCACACTTCACTGCAATCTGAAATGCATTTACAAGCACTTGTTGATACATATCGCAACAAAACACATATGTAATCAATCAATCAAACTGAGGAGGCAACAGTGGTGATATTAAGGATATTTTCATTGCGAGTCTCATTTTACAGACTTTAAGAGGAGGCTTTGTTGGCTCGCTGAGAGGCGAGACGTCGACAGTGCAGGAAGACAGAGAGGGGATGGATGAAGGCGAGCAGGCTGAGCAGCGTCAGACCGATGTTGACCTGCAGACACGTGAAGGGAGAGAAAGGAGGAAGCAGTGAGAGTTCAGAAGCACCAGAGTCAGATTTTCAGTAGTATCGGTTATATGTTGTGTACTCACATATAAAGGGTCTCCACCCAGAGGTCCATTCACCAGGGCAAAGCAGGGATACTGCAGCAGAGACAGCACTGCAGACAGAGCCAGGACCAGACCATACAGCTTCCCAAAGTGGCATGGTGGGAAACTGCACACATACACAAAATGATGACGTAGCAAAGAGAATGAAGTGGTGTAAAAGAAGTACAGTGTATGACAAGGAGAAATCACAGTTTGTAGGGTGCAGATATAAGAATACTAAAGTGTAGTCCACAAAGACGTGTGTGTGTACGTGTATGTGTGTGTGTGTGTGTTTGATACTCACGCCACACTGATGAAGGCTGCGTTGCCGCCATAGAGGAAGGAGCGGTTGAGCACCTGCAGGATGAAGGTGAGATACTGAAGCGGCAGGTACGGGGTGGCGGCACAAACTGAGAACAGCAGACACTGCAGTGACGTCAGGAAGAGAGAAAGCACCGAGGCCCTCAGGTCTGCTTCCTGTTCACTCTCTCCTACAAACACAAACACACACACAAATGAAAACATGCATGTTCCTCCAAAGAGAAAAAAATTGTGAAAAAAAATGATGATGAAAAAGCAAATGTAGGAAATTATTTGTTTTAAGTTTTTGTTTCTCACACAATTTTGTTTTGTATAGCTAACTATTAAAAGGAACACAAGGTTGGTGCTCAGAGCGTTTGGACAGCTGTTTATCCACTACAATTAATAATGGGATTAGTATTTAGTATGTTACCTTCAGCACGAGGTTTGCCCTTGTGTCTGTCCATGATGAGGCCGTTCCAGGGAGCACACAGCACGCCACACAGCTGCGTTATAGCAAAGGCATTGATGTACTGGCTCACTACAGGGACACACAAGCAAGGGCAAGATGGTCAGAGACAGTGGTGGACTCGGCAACAAAAAATAAAAAGGGCACCAGCACGCAGAAAGTTTTCTAGCTTGTAGGGCAGCCTAATCATAATTTCTTAATTTTAAGGCCACCCTAGAGGGCATTGTATCACACTTTCTCTACTGGAAGGGCACCCATAGTGGCCCCTGTACCACGCTTTCTTTACTGGAAGGGCACCCTAATGGGCACTGCATCACGCTTTCTCCACTGGAAGGGCACCCTAGAGGCCACTGTATCACGCTTTCTTTACTGGAAGGGCACCCTAGAGGCCACTGCATCACACTTTCTCTACTGGAAGGGCACCCTAGAGGGCACTGCATCACACTTTTTCTCCTGGAAGGGCACCCATAGAGGCCCCTGTACCACGCTTTCTCTACTGGAAGGGCACCCATATTGGCCCCTGTACCACGTTTCTTTACTGGAAGGGCACTCTAATGGGCACTGCATCACGCTTTCTCCACTGGAAGGGCACCCTAGAAACCACTGTACCACGCTTTCTTTACTGGAAGGGCACCCATAGTGGCCCCTGTACCACGCTTTCTCTACTGGAAGGGCACCCATAGTGGCCCCTGTACCACGCTTTCTCTACTGGAAGGGCACCCATAGTGGCCCCTGTACCACGCTTTCTCTACTGGAAGGGCACCCATAGTGGCCCCTGTACCACGCTTTCTCTACTGGAAGGGCACCCTAGATGGCACTTCATCACATTTTCTCCACTGGAAGGGCACCCTAGTGGGCACTGCATCACGTTTTCTCCATTGGAAAGGTTTTATCTACTATAGGAGCAGCTTGTTGCTCACATAATATTACTTCAGTCACGTCCTCTTAGTCGCAGCACAGTCTGACCGGTAATTATCATGTAACTTCATGGACCCAATAAGGAACGTTTGCACGAATGTCCATCTTTGCTATGACAGTCTTACATGATGTAGTGTTTGTGTGTGTTTACCCAGTGAAGGCTCTCCTGCCGTCAGCCGCTGCAGCATGGGGTTGAGGGTGCCGATGAAGAGGTAATGTCTGAGCTGTATCACCGACAACCAAAGCAGTTGCAACACAAAGAACCTGGACATCACACACTCACGGAAACTCTTCTCTGAGAGAGACGAGGGGAGACCACAGAGATGGATGAAGACAAGGAGGGAACGAAGATGGAGAGAAATAGGATGTATGATTATTACATTCTGTTATATCTTACTATGTATATATCTACCACAGTAAAGTGAACAAACCTTGTTTCACAGGGACGTCCTTGTCGATGAGCGTTTCCTCTTTCGTTATCTCTGCGTTACCATTTTCTGCTGCCGGCTCTGAGCTCAGGGTCTTTGATTTACCACAGGTTGTCCTGAAAAAAGGTCACAGTGGATCAGCCACAGCCTGAGGGCATTGTGGGAGTGCTGTGGTAATTATTAATCACCCGTTAGAATCACATAACAGGAAATGAAGGATATTTCCAAGAAATGTGGGATGATGATGTGAAAATAAACTGTTCTGGTAAGATTAAAAATAAATTGTATTTTGCAAGAAACTAGACTGATACAAAAATAATCCCTCTCAATCATCACTTATGAACCACTAGAAGTGTGTGGCGTGTCTGTATCTCTGCCTGTATTTTATCTGGGCGGCATTAAAGTGGCTCTGTGCCGTGGGACGTGGGAGTGTCCTGTCACACCCAAAACCTGTTTTCCTTGCGGTTAGGGTTCACTGACTGAACTCTTCAAAATGTAAAGTAGACTTCTAGCAAAGAGCTTAAGTAAGCCAAGCAGTAGTTGCATTAAAATGGCATTTTGAAAACCTAATTTTAACTAAATTTTGTGTTTTCACACTATTATTTTCTTTAAGTCAATGTTCCATCCTTTTTAAATATTTGAAACAAACAGATTCATGGATTTTCTTTCTTTTTTCTCTTCATGCATCCCTGACGCACGTATGAAGCGTTGATGTGTGTTTGTGGCTTCTTGGGGATTTGTACCCGTATGTGTAGTCATCAGGCAGCAGGTAGGGGATGTGGCCTCTGGGCAGCAGGAAGAAAGTCCTGAGGAGGTGGATGGCGCTGCAGGCAGACAGGAAGAGGAAGGAGGAGCGGAGAGAGATGCCGGCCTCATGTAACAGCTGCAGGACATCAAGATCATCGTTACAACATAGATCCTGCATTTTTCATTTATGAGAGCAGTGTGTGAATGTTTCTCACCTTGATGACAAGGAAGAGTGCTGAGGAAGAGTCGAAGGCCCCGTTATAGAGAGTGATGATGGTGGAGCGACGTGAGCCGAACAGGTTTCCTACCTTTAAGAGAGAAAATTTGAATTTATTAAAACAGTGTTGATATCAAAATGTTGGATTTAAGTCTCTACTTGTCTGGGGCTTTCTTTCCTTTTTTGCATCTACCTCTTATCATTCAGTGTAATGTGTTCTTTCCTGTTTGAACATGTGGATGGGGTTTTGGACAAACCAGAGAGGGCTTCCAACAAGGTCATGAAGAAATGCCCTGTAGCCCACAAAAGTGCACTGAGGCCAAACACTATCTTTTGTTTACGTTCCTGTTTAGTGATGAACTGAGGACAAACTCCAACTTTTGTCATCTGGTAAACACTACAATCTTGAACATCAAACCTCTGTCGCTTCCAAAATAAGCTCTCCTAAAAATCTTCTGACATTCATGTAGTAAAAAAAATATATAATAAAAAAAATAATAGATTAATTAAGGTCAACTGTCAATTTTTTTGATGAACGACTGCTTTAGTACCTGCATGTTGGTCATTAGTAACAAGATGCCACCCGCTGCCAGGAAGGAGAGAGCTGGGAACAGCAGGTTGGACAAAGCTGATGGGAATGAATAGAAACAAAAGGGGAAAATGAGCATCCAAAGCTGTAAAATCTTACTTCTTCTTTTTAGACAATGAAGATCAGAGAGAGAGAGCACAAAATAAAGAGACGCAGAAACGTTTTTCACCTGCAGTCGAGAAGGACACCATCAAGGTCCCCGTGGTATAAAGACATCTGGCGGGAAAAAGAAATTAAAGTGTTATCATGTCTCATGTTCATCTTGGCTTAATGGGAGCTTCACAGTTCAATACACTTTCAGCAATTACAAGTCAAAACACGTTCAAAAACAGGCTCTTCTGCTGCTGTTTGGATAACTTTTGACCAACTTTAACTCCCTCAAAGATCTTCCCTCATCTGCACTTGCTGCGTCTTGTCAAACTATTTGCATTCCTTGGCCTTTTATTTTCCCTCCACCCTCTTTTAGTGGAAACACATGGGTGTCCTTAGTGCCAGTTTGTTATTGTGGATTTAGATATATCTGGGGCAACAAACTGGGCAGGTATGTGGGGTTATGTTATATGTTGGATATTAACTCAGTAGGGAGGGCTTCTTCGTCACAGGGCCTGAACATCTGCACCAAACCCCATCTTTCTGACATTCCTCCATCCTCTGGTGATTAAAAGTCCTGACCTTTCTACTTTTTAATTATCCTCTAGCTTTTCCTCTTTCCTGTTCCATTGCTTTTTCTTCACTGCTCCTTTTTCTCATAAATCATTTTCTCTTTGCATTGCTAAGTGTTAAGCTCTGGTATGCACGCTGCATCTCTAGCATGTCTGTTCCTGTCTGGAGACCTCAGCTACTTTAATAACATCCCTCGAGGGAGCTACTTTGATCTCTCCGTCTGACTCACTTTTCTAGCTGTCCTATACCCCTTGTACTTCACAGGAGCTTGTATTTAGCAGCAAACTGATTTGGGAATCCCTCAGAGGGAAATACCAGAGACAGACTGAAATTACAGCAACTTGCCTCTTTCCACGCATTAGCTTAGCCACCACAGGCAGAGAGAGTCACAGCCATGCAGGGAGAAGCCCATCTGTCTTCAGTGAGCATGTGTTTGGTTCAGTAAAACCAGCAGGCTGCAAGGACTCGTTATTATGTTCAGTTTTATGGCTTCATCAAAAAAACGGAAGTTTCAGCAAACTCTCCATGCAAAAAAGGTTGTTGTTGTTTTTTATCTAATGGATTCGCAAGTGTTTTTTTTGTGGTTACCTTTTCAGTGTCATATATCAGTACTAGAAGTGTAAAAACACTTACAAAAGTCTGAACTGATAAGAAAATAAATGAATGTTACATTTAAAGCAGCAGTGGGTAGAATTGGAGCAAATATGTTAAAAAGTTATTTTAATAAAACGGTCACTATATCCTGACAGTAGTGCATGAAACAGGTAATCTGAAAAAAAAAATCATGTGCCTCTGTGTCCTCCGGTGCTCCCAATGGCATCTGCAGGATTTCACAGACCGGAGGAAAACAACCAATCAGAGCAGAGCTGGAGCCTGTCGTCTCTGAGCAGCTGTTAATCACTCGCAAACTCCGATCAAAGAGTCAAACTAGGCAACGCCGATCAAATATGAATCAATATTCTGTTACTGTAATGCCTTATCTCACATAAAATGATTTCAGAAACATCTTGTAGTGTACTGATTAGCTGTAAAATGAGAGGGCTTGCTAGTTTGATTGGAGTTTGCGAGCGATTGACAGCTGCCTCCGTTGAATGAACAGCCAATAGGAACGCTCTCTCTCTGAAATGACCTGTGATTGGCCAAAGTCTCCCCTAGATTTTTTAAAGCCTGAAAACAGAGCCATGAGGAGGTGCAGAAGTCTAGTTATCTCTCAGAACACTTGAATTACAATATGCTGAAAGGTTATTATGGATTTTTTGCCCAATGATGCCAAAAACATTCTGCCTACTGCAGGTTTAACTCTTAAGTAAAATAGGTGTTGTTGGACTCACATTCCAAAGAGCCGAGCCACCATGGTACCAAACCGGTCAAAGAGGAAACCATTGGGCAGCGTCAGGACATTGTTTATAAAGGAGGCGATGGTGAAAACAAGAGAGAACTGTTCATCCTGTCCACTGCAATCTACAGATAACATAGATAAAGAGAGAAGCAAGGTTGAGAAATATGTGGTTAGACAGGTAACAATGAAGGTCAGACAGCACAAACATATCTAGAGGTGTAATTCATTTTAGAAATCCAGGCGCCCCATGTGCTGAGGCTGAGTCTTTAGTGGCCCGGGGTTCGAATCTGACCCGTGGCCCTTTGCTGCATGTCGTCCTCTCTCTCTCCCACTTCCTTGTCTATCTTTGGCTGTGCTATCTAGTAAAAGGCAAAAAGCCTATAAATAATCTTAAAAACAATAAGAAATCCAGGTGCTTAGACTTCAAAGTAGTGGAGGTGAGGATATCAAACTGACCTAACTCTGTTGCATTGACTGCTGTAGTGTTGACGCACAGAGAGCTGAAGTAGTCCTCCGTCTTCAGGACAAAAACAAGCGAAGCCCATCCGAACACGGCTCCAGCGAAACACAGACACTCCACCAGACCCGTCACAAAGGTGAGGGAGCGTCGCACCGTCAAGCCCGGCATGGTCCCTCACACACACCACACACACAATTCACAAATACTATTATTTTTCACACACCCACACACATGCACACAGGTGACTCCTGTCACTGTACCTGCCAAACAGAACAAATAACAAAGAGACATTTACAGTTTTTCTCATTTGCTTTGACTCAATTTTCGATTGAGATTTTTCCTTTTTTTCAAAACAATGAGCTCAAATCTCGGAACAATAAGTCTGTTGCTCACAACAGGTTTGAATTTTTCATTCATTGAAGCAAGTTGCACTTGTTTGGCACATGTGTGCAAAAGAGGAAGTACAATTGTCTATAATTTGATGATTTAAATTTGATTTATAATTTGATGATTCGATTCATTCAATTATCAAAATCTGTCAGACATACATGTATATTTCATATATGTCTATGATATGGTGTTATGTACTGTGAGGAGGTACAATTAGTTGCTTTTTACTGAACTACCACAGGGTTTTTCATTAATTATTGTCATGGATATCATTTTGTGGCAAATTCTCTCTTTACTGTGCATGATCAAAAGTGGATTTTCTGTTTATACTACATGTAACGCATTGCTACACTCATACATTTACTGTAAACACAAATGTGCATAACCAGTTGTGTGCATACAGCCTACAGTGTTGACTTTTCCCAGTAAATGTTCCTAGTAAAAACATGAATTGTGTTGATATGAGCCCGTTCAGCACCCTTAAAGTATATAAAAAGCACCCGACCTGCTTGACACGTCTAAAGAACTTAAATGGAAAATCTTAAAGTTACACAAGCAAGACATGAGCCAAAGCTGGAAACATCTGGGCACAAAATATGCTGCTTGAGTCCAGGCTGTTAGGTCAGTCCTCTTCCAAAAAAAGATGTTGTGTTTATCGAGAAATGGTAGGTCATAAAACTCCCATTTTAACAACAGAAGGAATAAATTAAACATGGATTCTTAACAGAGTAACCTCCAGTGAAGCAACACAAAACAAAATACGTAGTTAATTTGTATAACTCTCCAGTTTACTACTCTCAAGTACTCACAGTTCAGCCTCTGGGTCTCTCCAAACGTTCTCACAAACCACACCTCTCTGCTCTTGCTCCACTCTTTCTTTATATAGACCAGCTCTTCCTTCCTCTTCTTTACCAGTTCCCTCCCTCTCCTCCCCTCCAGTGTTTTTCTTTCTCAATCAATCTCTCTGCTGCTGCAGAGAAAAAATCCCACTCTTCTTCTCGTGGCCGCAGAAATAAACAATCCTGCTCTCCATATAAGGCAAACAGCAGAGCTGCCACTGAACGGGTCTGTAAATACCGTAAAAAGTAACATAAACACATCAAATATGGATTACCCCTTTTTATTAAACTGTATCATATGACTTATCCTGACTCCTGACTGAATCATTGGATGTGTCCGTAAGTTATCAACCATGTTTAATGTCAGTTCAGCATTTATTTATTTTTTTGCTGACCCCTGTTTCTTCAAGTCTGAAGTATTTTTAAATCTTAAAACAGTGGGAGTGTAACTTTAAAGGTTATAATTTGGCAATAAATTGCAATATTTACAAAAATCCCTCAAAACAAAACACTAATTATGTACATTTTTGATAATATTTTTACAGTAATATCTTCATAAAACCTTTTAACACATCAGTTTGGATTAAGGAAATTAGATAAAGTCTAGAGAAGATATTGCAGGATCAGATCAGAGTCAAGATTTTAGTACATTTAATAATCAGAATACATGTTATGTTTGCTAAATCAGACATGTGACTTTGTTTTTAGCAGTATAGAGTTGGAGTCAGTGTCGTTACTTAAATATTACACTAGTGAGCAGGATTGTGGTGCAGCTGCAGAATGGAGTTAGAAAGTGTGTTTTTATTTTATCTTTTTTTTAAATAGGCTGTGTATAGTCTGATGTATTTTAACAGCATTTCAGTGACTGCGTTTAAATTTACTATATAAAGTCACTGAATGCTGTTGAGCCAAGATCCAAATAGATGTCTACAAGTTAAAGTCTAATGTATGTAAAAGGGGTCAAGTCATTTCGTGTGTCAAACTGCATTTAATGGGTTGTTGCTATGACACTGTTGCTATGGCAGATGAGCAATTAGAGTACATACTATTAAGGCCCTGACACACCAAGCCGACAGTCGGCCGTAGCACAGTTTGGGGCCGTCGATTAGCATCTGTCGGCCTAGTTTTTGCTGTGTGTCCCACACCGTCGGCTTTAGTCTGCCCATATCTGGGTTTTTTTCGGCTGATTCAGCACGTTGAATCGGTGGCGGCGCCCGTCGGTGAGAGAAATCACTCTGATCGACTGTTCTGCTTGAAAAAATCTTTGCACGAGAAGAAAAACAGAAGTGAGTAAAGCAAGCCAACGAGTAAAGTCAAGAGGACACACACAGAAGGCTCTCCTCATTTTTCATCTTCATCTTCTCTGATCATTCCAATACACGTATATTTTTTCAATGACATGGCCATCTGGAATGAAGCTAAGCGGTGAGTGAGAGTGGTGTGAAAATGGTCAACAAACGCCGCTTTGTTTTATTTATGTATCACAACAACGGCTTGTATATCCCCCGTCCTCGGTCTTCTGGTTTTCCTTTTTGAATGATGAATACAGACTGCTGGTGTAGAGAGTTATTTCCTTTCACGCAGGCGCAGAATGTATGTGGTTGTTGGCTGTCGGCTGTAGTCTTTGCAGTGTGTTTGAGTACAACTTCATGGCCAAGACAAAGGCGACGTGAGGAGACTTAACGGTCATCCTTCGTCGCTGCTATAGTTCTTAGTTGCCGGGTTGGTGTGTCTGGGCCTTTACATGATCTTCATTATTAGTTTTTTATTTCAGTGGGATCCAGCAGGTCCAGGGTGACGTTGCTGGTCACTGAGGGCAGAGATGTACATCACTGTCGGAAGTCTCATGATAACTACAAAACCACATGACATTAGAATCTATGTTTTACCAGTATCGTCACCTGATCACAAGACACATTTTACATACACACACACACACACACACACACACACACACACACATACACACATACATAGTGTGACACGCAACCAAGCTTGTACACACTTCCTAAAACCAATGAGCCATCAACCTCCTACATATATCTGTGTGTGCGTGTGCGTGTGCGTGTGTGTGTGTGTGTGTGTGTGTGTGTGTGTGTAGCCTGGAGATACTCACTCCAAAGTATAAGCAAAGGTCTGGAGCTACATGACTTCTATCTCACAATGCAGACTCTCTATAACTTAAAGGATAATGCTGCTTGTCTTTTGACTATTATCAACAAATTCCTATGTACCTCCATTAGGTTTATGGCTTTTATGCATTTTTTTTATAGCAGTAGCCTACATATAAATTATTAATTAGTGAGCTTTAGAGGTGTATTATAATAATAATAATAATAATAATGATAATAACAATAACAATAATAATAATAAGTATTATTATAATAATAATGATAATAATAATAATAATAATAATAATTAACACTTTAAAAACAAGTTACAAAGTGCTTTACAAAGACATTAAAAGCAAGAGAAATTAACAGGTAAGTAATAAATAAAAATAGAGTTGATTCAGTAAAAATGACAAGCAAGGTATTAAAACACATGGTGCCTTCAAGAGGGGTCGTATTTATTGTGTTTACGAGAAGAGTCCATATGAACGCCCCCCTCTTGTGGTATTCACGACCTCGTAAGTGGAACGTTTCTGAAAGCTCCGAGTTCACGAGTTGTGCCGTGTTTGTTGACGTTGTCAGAAATGGCGGAGGCCATGGAAGTTCATTTTTCGGTGCATAATAAGTTAATATATTATCATTTTAGTCGTATATTGTTTTTCTTTGTAATTTTATAATATGTCTGAGAAAAAAACGGTCTCATCTTTTTCCTCTGTCATTATGCCTTTGCATTTACTCCATTATGTTACCCGCTGGCTAGCTTGCTAAATCGTTGACAGTAACGTTAATATTGTCGTTGCTTAGCAGCGGTGTTCTCACGACTTAACCACTTCAACACCAAGCATATTGTGTACACGACTCCCCATGTTGTAAACACAAGCTCACGGGTTTCATCTGCACCATCGGCCTCCTCTGGTTTTTAGCCTTGACCTAGGAATAACTAGGAGACCTCTGCCGGAGGATGCAGGCTCGTAAGGGGTTACTAGGTCAGTGATATAATCAGGTGCCAACCCCAAATGTTGCTTTAAAAGTAATCATTAAAGTTATCAATAATCATTAGAATGCTCTACAAGTATCAGGTAATAAAGATCCACATGTTCATGCCAGTTTATATCATTGTTTAGTGCTAAAGCACAAAGTTACAGTTGGTCATAAACTGATCATTTGATGGCCTGATGGGTCTGTTGGTAATCCAGCTTCAGGTTTAGGGTCAAGATTAGAGTACAGGCACGTGTTAGCCATGCAGCTGTAATGGTTACATAGGGGCAAGGGAAAGTATTATGTCATTAACGGTCCTCGTGAGTATACTAGAGTATGCGTGCGATAAAATAACCAGAAGTCAAACATGAAAAGTGCAAACATCAGCAACTTTAAGGACAGCTATAACGGTCAGATGTCAACATCTCTCATATTGTGTCTTTGGAAAATAATGACAAAATGGAGACAACCCACGAGACTCTCTTTCTCCATCGCACTTCTTCTTTGTAAAAATAACATTTGTGGTAAAAGAGAAAAATGAAAGTCGCATGTGACTTATAACACACATTTTATCTGATACTATCCATTCATTATCTGTAACCACTTATGCTACAAGGTCGGTCACGGGGGGGCTGGAGTTTGTCCCAGCTGAGATTACACCGTGGACAGGTCTCCAGTCAATCAATCACAGGCCTGACACATAGATACAGACAACCATTCACATTCACTTTCACGCCTACGAGTGATTTGGAGTCAACAATTAACCTAACCCGTATGTGTTTGGACTGTGGGAGGAAGCTGGAGAACCCGGAGAAAACCCACGCTGGCAAGGAGAGAACATGCAAACTCCACTAGCAGATCATGAAGAGAGTTGAAGGGCAACACATTTCAACCCCATAACATTATAAACTTCTATCAAAGAGAGACAGTTCATTGACTTTACTTACATATAATGTGAACCATGCATAGCACAGCACCCGGTCGGAGACGATAACGTTTCTCGCTGTGGAGCCCCGTCACTTCACAAGACACGGGAAACCTCTGTTGGTCTGGAGGAGCTGCAGCATTTATTTCTGCACAAACGTCCACGTCCATTCACTAGATATTCTCAGAGCTACTAACTCTTCTGCAGTGTGGAGTGAGCGCGCGTTCACGTCTAGAGGTGGAGCGAGACAGCAAGAACGCACACGCTGTGTGAGTGAAGGCAAGCAGGCAGAGGAGCAGTGACTCCAACCACACGCGGGTGCGCATGGGATCCCGACCCGGTACATTTATACGCTAAAAAAGTTACAAACAGTCCCTTTAAATCACTCTTAAAAGCCCACCTTATGTTTTTTGCGTTTTTGTTTTTATGCTGTTTTCAATTGTCTTATTGTAAAGCACTTGTAACTTTGTTTTTATACTGTTATATAAATTGAATTTACTATTATTTCACAAATAAAAAATTCTTAACGAAATTGTTTCTCAAACATGTATGGTCTGTAATCCTATTTCAGGTCCCCGCATTTAACATGACCCCAGCAGTTAAAGACATGTTGAAGTTGTTACGTAAATGTAATGTGTTCTTTTGTCTTCTGTTTTCAGGAATACATGAAATACTTTACAGTTTTACTTCTTCAGGCCTCCAAAAAACATTAAAATTAAAGGCACTGTGAGTAACTTTTTACACGTATCAATGTTTTTTAATCGCTTTTTATTTTGCAATGTGTGAACAGGTTGTAACCTAACCTAAAAAATGAGAACTTCCACTTACTTTCTGGGTTTCTTTTATCAGCCGGTAGACTGCTTTTAATGAGAAGAACAGGGCCCGTTTCTCTGGGAAAATCCAACGGATGTGACATGATGCACGCTTACGAGTGCCTTTGACGTAGCTATAACGTTTGGTTATAAATGGAGTCCGCTAATGCAAAAACAAACGACCAGCCACCACCACAACTCAGACTCCAACACAAACTCCATGGAAACACAAAAAAACCCCAAAGTTATGTCTAGTGAAGCTGACTGTCGCAATTTCTGATTCTTACAGAGAGTCCCTTTAAATGATCTCTCATCTTGTGAGGAAGGGTCACAAGCAGATATTGTTTTGTATTAAAAGGTCACAAGAAAAAAAAGTTGTGAACTACTGATTTACCATGAAGGACCAGAGATAACCTCATCATGAATACTAACAGTGAGACTACACACACGTCAGCTACAGTTAAAGGGTGACCAAGCTCTTAATGCATGTTGTATAATGGTGAGACTCGGCGATACAAACAGCATGATTGAAAGAGTTTGAATAGGACCTGGCTGGGTAAAATTAAGGCACAAACACTCACACTTCTTGTTGACTTCATGCAGCAGATAATAGTGTCATTGCTACGTGATGTAGTGTCTGGTCATGCTGGGCTGTTACTGCTCACACTGAACTGTATCCCACATTAACAGTCCTGTATTAAACTATAAGTAAAGAGTTGTGCATGGGCTCACACAGAAGAAAGCTTCTGATCTATTTTCAATCTATAGCTGTCTGATGTCTTTTCGCGGCAGGATGTACACTTACGTGATGTTATGCCCTCCTACGGTGATCCATTGTCTGTACACCATCCACACATTGTTCGTCCCATAAGATGTAAAGACCCGGCAGGGAGGATCCACATTCTTCCTCCAGGCCCAAATAACCCTTTATACAGGCTGCAGATGTGTCACCTTGCAAGTTTGAAAAGCAATACAAATGTAAAATCAATAAATGCTACTAAAAAATGCTAATGCTTTTATTTGAATTTATAGAATGTGGGCTAAAATGCATTATTGAAATCATTATGGGAATAGAACATTGGGCTGTTGCCACCGTGTGACCAATTAATAACATTGCATTGCCTTGTGACAGTGACAGTGTTAATAAATTAAAACATTCTTGCAAACAAAATGTAATACACCACAGCAGTAGTGGAATTTGAGGTTAAGTTATATGATCAATACATGAAATGTAAAATTATGATATGGATGTTGACATCCCAGGAGCATATAAATTAGTGAGCTCCACCTCAACCATACAAAATAAAGGTTTAAATCAGTAGTAAAGTATAGCAGTAGGTTACTTTTACTGTCGATACTTTTCTAACTTTTTAAATGCAAGATATTTAAATAGTACAGCGATTTTTATTTAAGGCACTGGATACTTCCACTCCTGTCCTAAAGTGTTTCATAGCAGTATTCAAAGATTTTCTGCACTGTTGGTCACTACTCTATAAGATATAAATTGGCCTATAAGGGGAAAAGTCTTCCATCATTTTAGAGCCATTAACAGATAAAAGCCATGCTGCGATGTGACAAGGTAATAAACTAGATCAAGTCGGTACATTGGCAAGTCCTCCATGTGAAGAATGCATGTCTGAAATGCAGTTATTTGTTCATATTTTCAAGTACAAAAAAAAAAAAAAAAAAAAAAACCCTA